>BLKR01000293.1:417500-590000 GCA_011170035.1 Teleogryllus occipitalis
CATACGCGCGGCGCGGCGCGACGGAAGAGACCGGTCACGTGTCTGTGAATGAGACTTCGCTCTGTCAGCGGTGTCAGTGTAGCGGAGAAATTAATTTGTTACCAAGGAAATTTAAAGCTGTTAGATGCGAACTTACAAAATGTATTGCGCTCGTGTTTGGAGCCCTTATTTGCTAGATGCGAGAGGAGTGGGGGATTGGTTACGTTGACAACTGACCTGTTATATCAAATATGTAACTCGTTTTTATTTGCAAAATAGTACGGGAGCGAACATTTCTGGTAATTATATTTGGTCAATTCTGTTTTGACTCGTCGCTAGCATTAATTCTTAATAAAACTAATGTTAATAATGGAGTGGGGGTATATGTCCCGGGGCTCAAAGAACCGTGCATGTTAAATATCAGGTGTAGTATTTGGCTTTCACACTTCAAATGATTTATGTGAAATTCAATGTACTAGCAAATGCGTATATTTTTTATATGTGTAATTTTAGGAAATTTTATTTATTCACATTTCTCGGATCCTCCAAAGTAGTACTACAAACATTAAAAACTGGAATATCTTAAAAAGATCGAGCAAGAGTTAATTATCTTACAATGTTTATCATTATCGTAGAGGACTACTAATTTTTCAATAAAGCGTGTTTAACACTAATATAATCGATGATTGGTCAACCATTGTTGTTCAGTGTTAAAAAATAAACGCAATTCAGCAGGAAACTGGTTTATAAATAGAGATTATTTGTAGGAAATGTTAAAGATTTATAAGCGTCTCGAACTACATATATTTTCTCAGCGTCACGATTGAAAAAGTTTTAGCTCCAATCTCTTGTGCTTCATGAAACCTTCCACTTGTAAAGTTGTTCTCTATAGGGACTACATTTAATTAAATCATGTTTCGCGAAATAATATTCACGTATTGCTGCATACTTTAAAGTTATTGACGTTCGTATTCCCCCTCGTGTACGAATTACGGTGTTCTACGAAATGGGAATTTACAAATTGTCGCCGTAAATTTTACAAAGAAATTAATGAACTACCTGTGAAGCATGCGTTGTTGACAACAGTGGAACAAAATTTAGCACCTTATGCTAGACGTTGTTTGACATAATCGTGACAAAACTTGGAAAACTTGCTACAACGGAACTTGATACTATGGAACGTGGCCACTTCTCATCATCCTCCTCCAACAACAACAACAACAACGATGTTTATGCTAATTTGGGTCTGTGCATTTTAAGTTATCAAATAAATGTTAAATTTCAGTATTTTAACAATATACTGAGCGGACAAATGGTAGAAACCGAATATTTTTTAATAGCACATGTATTTCGACTTACGTTATTTGAGAACACTGGTGCCAAATTTCCAAGAAAGCCTACGTAAAGGAATTTCGAATTTCCTTGACTTGGCTTTCTGTGACGCAAAAGTAGTTTCAGGAATGTACTGGTTTAAAATTCCTAACAACCACTATTTGAAACTAATATCGAAATTAGTCTCTAGTCGCCTCTCTCTTCAGTTTGCTTACTGCTTTGTCATAGACTACGAGTAGTAGTGAACAGTACAACGTTTTGCTTTAGGGTTACCCCTTGAGATTAAGAAATTAAGGAAAGATTAAGTAAAAACTGAGAATAAAAGAACATCTGAGCAAAATTACCGAGAACATATTTATCACCCCCTTTTTCTTCGGTTGATTTCTTCTTAATGAATGTTGGGACACTTCAGATTGAAGTATCGATATTTTTGTTTTCGGTAATAGTATCTAACCAAAAACGTCTTGGAATCGGTACAAAAAAATGTAGATTTTTATCAAAAAGTTACATTATCGGCAAGCAATTGGCAACTACTAAATTTAAGAGTAGAAAAACCAAATCGAACATTCAGTGAAGAAATTAACAAAACCCAACAATTCAATTAAAGAAATAAACCTTTAGTTAAATTTTCAAAAATTGAAATAGAAAAAAAAACATGGACGTATACACTTAGATGTATTTACAATGAAATGAAATCGATAAATCTCCATGTTTTTACTGAAAGAATTCCCAAGCTTTCGAATGAGTTTTCAACCACATCTTTGGTAGGTAGGCTGCAAGTTTCACAATCTAACATCCCAAAAGTAATAGGAAAATGGGTATGGGGACGCAAGTTAAAGATTGATCCTCTCCCAAACTTTTAAAGAAGCCTTCGATGAGCTCTGGAAGTAGTCGGGGAGACTTCAGTCTGCACCGAACGTTAAAATACTTAATTCTTTATACATTATGGTTAAAACTAAATGCGTTTTTCCTCCCTGTCTCGTATAAAATGCTTTATATAGTCATTGACAAACTGTAGGAAGTTTCATGGTTAAGTGAGCAAAATGAATGTAATAAATTGAAAAACAAATGTGTGTATATCAATAGTAATAAGTTGATGAAAAGTATACTGAAAACTGGATGTTAAAGATCTAATAGATGAGCAAAATGTTGAATTTTGTAAATATTAAATCGTTTACAATTACCAATCGATATTGGTATCGACATTAAAATTCATTGATACAGGTATCGATACTTAAGTTTGTAATTATGCTCAAACAATTCTCGCAACTTTGCTTGTTTGCGTTCGCGCAGACCGTGCAGACCGATCCACTCGTGGCGATGTTTAATTTACACAGTTTATATAATTTATTTCTTCCTGCCCATAACTGCAAGCGTTGTGGGTGTTTGGAGGTGTTAGTTTTTAAATTATTGATGGTAAAGCAGTATATGTAATAGATATTTCACTCTGAGTTAGCCATTTTTCTATCTAGACAAACCATTTCTTGAATATTTTAGTACTAAATATTTTGTTCTAAGAATGTGCAGGTGCAAGAGGATGATTGTATAGGTGGAAGGTATAAGTAGTCAAGTTTAATTTCAATAAATATCACGGAGGTATGAACTAGCCTTGGGAAAAGCTTGATCGAGTAGGTACTTGCTCATCTCAATTTTCACCCTAATATTAACGATAGTGTCAGTATACAAGAAATGGGACCAATCTGAATTATTCTCGTTTTGTCGTTCTTCAGCTCGGAGTGTTGTCTCGTAAACTTCATTACTATATTTTTTAGTAAACGTTTCATTATTTTCTAAACAAACATCAGTTAACCTAAAAATGACGAATTTTGAAAACTGACGAATGTCAGGGTTCTCGGAAACAAGACGATTTGCAAAATTTCTCCTAAATAATTCCCGCAACACCTCTTCACATGCACCCTGGAGTATATTAATAGGCTAATCGAAAAAAACGTTCTTACGGCCCCGCCAGATGGGGACCCCAAATATTTTTTAAACAGAAATGTAACGTAATTTATAAAATAATAATAGTAATAATAATATTATTATTTTAATACTGATTTGTATGAGTTTTTTCGTATTATTAGGGAGTTCGTTGCTTAGAACCCCTTAAGCCATTAATAGTGCCCTGTATGCACCGCATTCGCGAAGTGTCTATGAAGCCGAGCCGGCCGCGTGCGCACTCGAGTTCGCACAGTTGGGTCTGTCCGCATCGCATGGCGGTCCCACTTGGTCCAGCGGAGCGCGGAAGTGGCCGGCAATCGACTGCATGTGGAGCGCCGCCGCCGTCGTCGCCCATTGTCGCGACCGTTTGCCTGCCTGCCTGCACGCCTCGCTGGCCATCCGTCGCGAGGCGAGGCGCGGCGCGGCATGGTGTGCGGGGCGGGGAGAGGCGGGGCGGAGCGGAGCAGGCGAGGCAGCCGCAGCAGGAGCGGGGCGCCCAAGGCATCAAGGCTTTTGTCAAGAACACTTGCGAGTGTTAACCTACATTTAACTCCGCCGTCGCCGTCGCCGCCGTCGCAGTCGCAGTCTCCGTCGCCGCTGCCGCACGGAACGCGACGCACACAACCACGGTGGTTGGTCGCGCGCGACGCGACGCGAGGAGACTTCAGGGTGTGATGCAACCCCCGGAGGGAGAGCTGCGGCTGGACGGCACCGGAGCGGCACCGCGAGGGGAAGAAGAAAGATAGACTTTTGATTAACCTCTTGATGCCGTTGAGAAATAGTTATTTAAGCACCATGGGCTTTAATGATCGAGCAGTGACTAAAACCAGAGATCATTAGAACCGGTTAATGCCCGTGGTACATGCAAGATTTTATTTTTTTACCTGATTTTTATGATTCAATATTAGTTATTTACTAATTAACTAGATGTTAACTTGACTCGGTTTCTCTTTTCGTATTTCCCTCATATAATTTCCCCCTCCCCAAAGAGAACACGTTGCATCATTCAACTGTTTTCATGTTTCCCTCGTAGCCACGATCCTCTCGATCCAGGTACTTTATGCACTGTATTTAGAAATCCGTGTCAAAAGCAATAACACGCAAAGATGTATCAATAAAAAATAAAGATATATTTTTTTAGAAAATGTAACTCTCGCTTCTTGTGAGGTTAATAACAAACCACAATGTTTAGTTATTGTATTTTTTACCTCTTCTTAATTATTCTAAATAGTTCGGTATGCGTTTCCCTATCAAAACTATTTAATATTTTAGCAAATTGTTTAAGGTTTTATAAAAAATATTATGCATTGTGAAAAGCGCGTATTGGAATAGTGTATGAGTAATGTATATCGCTTAATAGGGGTTGCGCGTAGTATCCGAAACGTCCTGGACTTTTATGAAGTGAAATAAAAAAAATCCTCAAAACATTGGTTACTTTTAAACCTCACAAAGTCTTAGTTACATCTATAAAGTAACATATTTCTTGAAGTTTGTGGATCACAGGTTATTTGTTCGAAAACAGTCGCTTCCTTATGCACGTATTATAGTTATTAACGTAACGAGATCGTTGTAGAGCAAATAACTGACGATGTTGACGTTTGTAAACCGATGCATTAGCCCTGATTTACAACCTATCAGAAGCTTATTTGTAATATCGGCTGTGTGTCGTTCAATAACTTTCGTAATGCCACCTTTTTATGAGAAAAACTAACAAAAATGCCTTGAGTTGAAGTATCCATCCCATCTTTAGCTACAAATGATTTTTATTGTTTTACACAACCTGTAAAATCCTTGATGGGCGGCGACCGTTAGTGTAGCTTTTAGTTCTGGCTGCGTTAAGTCAATACAATAGAACAGTATTGCAAAAAATGTCTAGTGGCATCGTAGGGGGAGGAGAGGGATACGAAATGAACAATGATAGTAATGTGTTTAGGTATGTTAGCTTGTTCTATTTCTGTTTAGTTGCGTAACAGATGCTATTAACCTCACTAAAACTACGTTGTAATTCAGGAAATGAAATAGGCTATATTATACGAATAAGTGCGTTCCATTTTCTATGCAACAGTATATATTTTTTTCTGATTTATAAATTCAGATAACGTTCAGAACAATTTTCTTAAAAAAATATAAAGAACGGCATAAAGCATAATTATGTGCTACGATAAATTGTAAAAGAATACGTATGTAAAGGCGCAAATGAAATTTTGGGAATCGTATTAAAGAATTTGAGGGCTCTCACTTTTTAATTCAATGATAATATTGTTTATAAAAGGGCTGTTGGATTAAAGAGCGTCCTTGTAGGTGAAAGTTCCAGCCTCCCTACGTTAGTAGGCGTTAGCCCAGAAATGAGAAGTTTATTTTGACATTTTTCTAACTTTTTTCTGAATTCAGTCATTCGCTGACTATCGTAACGATTACGGATGTTTGGAACTTGTTACAGAAAGCTATGTTTTTTCATTCTACATGCAATAAGACAGGACTTAAAGGGGATAAAATTCTCTCTGAAGGTTACACAACTAAAGTATGGTGTTCAACAAAGATGGTAGTGAAGGAAATCTTTATCATGTAAATTTCACATCCCTGCAGTGATGTGAGTAGGTAGGTAAATGGTAGTGCGGAGAAAGAATCGTAGAACTGAATGGCATTCAAAACTAGTAGTTTGATGTAAAATTGCCAGGAATCTCCTTAATGACGCCACTACGAAACTTCCGTTAAGTAGAAAAATAACCATACCGAAGGCTTCCTAATGCAGAGCCCGGATATCCTAATCTAACTAAATACGTTCATTGATATCAAGTTCTCCAAATACCTAAAGATAATGCTATTTCTAAATCGAAATACTAAAATTATGACTGATCATGCCTTTCAAACGTGGGACGGTAATAAAGCCTACTTTAGCAACGCATGTTAAAAAGTAAACCGGATTTAAAAGATTTTGCTAAAAACAATGTTGACTAATAATTATAGTCTTATTCATATTTTGTCAAAACAGGTGTAGCACGAAGAAATGAATTGCCTTTTTTTCGAACGAAAAAACCTGGCTATTAAAATAACTTAAAGTAGAACATAAAATCATTACTTATCCAGTGAGAGGAATATTGTTAATAAAAGTCCAAAAATTGAAATGGAATTATTAAATTGTTGACTTTTTGATATTAATTTATTACACGATTAAGTCAAATATTGGAAGGTCTCCTGTAATTCAACAACTTAGAAAATCAGACGAATGTTGCACGTATTAAGGGTCTTGCTTTCAATAACTTACTTCTGAGAAAATGTGCTCTTGGGAAATCCCAGAGCGACATGACTTGCACCGCGAGCAGCGAATGCTGACATTGGACATGATATTACCCCCGTCTTGATCCGGGGGAAACAAGACTAGGACGACAAAAGTATAAACAAGCAAAAGCAAAAAGTTATTCTTATTATCCCAACGAGAAGTGCTTCATATATTCAATTCATGGTGTTATTACTATCTAACAACAATATAACGTGACGCAGAATATTCGAATTAATTTATTATAGTAGTATAAAAAATGGTCATACGTTTATTGACCAAGGTTTTCATCTTTTGTCACATTGTTCAAGAGATTGAGATATAGAGTTTATCCCTTCTGTGTCATTTCTCGCCTTTGGTGTATTGTCTGCGGTTCCTGAATTGAGGGCAATATATCCACGTGAGGCTTGTCACTGTTATCTCCCCCATGTTTTCTAGCTAAAAGGCTTCGTTCAACCGGGTGCTTTCAGCAGGAGAGCACGCTATCGAAAATCACTTCACCAAAATATCGATCTAAGCGCGAAGATTAGATACGTGACAAAAACCATATTAATTTTAATTAGATGAACTATAAATCATGATAAAATGTAGATATTCAGTCATTGAAGAAGAGTATGACGGCATTTAATCAAGGTGTGTACCAATGCGGAAAGGTAGCTTAGTAGTTGTACAAAAGAATATTTATTTTTGGTTGCTTCTTATCGGATCTATTTGTAATACAAATAGCAATATTTCATCTCTCTGGTTATGTTGCATTAGGTAAATTAGGTATTTATGTGGTTACATGAATATCGCAAAACTACAGGTCGATGACATTTTTCACATGTTGTTTCAAAGTGTTGATATAACCTAAAAATATTATTTTTAATGTTTGAATATAAATGCTTAATTATTTATAATATTTATACATTTTTTTCCTCTTGAGGTGCACTATTCGTCAGCACAATTTACAATGAACACGTTTAACGATATTATTTCTCCAGCAAGTTTCCATGACACCTTTTTACATGCTATTATCAAGGAAAGAAAACGCATTGTTGCAAAACTGGAACGACCGTAGCATATTAGATTAAAACGAAAGTGTGTGGTTTTTCGGAAAGTTGAGACGAACACGATATACTTGTTAAATAGAACGTGGGAACGATGAGTGCCTCTAAAACACCTCTTGGCGGCCAGGACTCGTTGGAAATGAAGTTCAGTTTGTTATTTAACTACTTGGACACTTTCTCTCTTCAAAAAGTGATTTGCACTCGCTGAGCTTGTAAGAAGCAAACAGATTGGAAGCCTACTACGTACACTGAGAATCGACGACGAAACTTTTTTTTGCCGTATTTTGCTCATGGGAAAAGTGAAGTCTTGTGGAAGCGTTTTCGCAACTCCTACAAGAAGCAACGGCACACAGTGGGCCAACATGAAACAAAGAGCGCACTTAATGCACATTCTGATCGAATCTCGAAAACAGTATCGCGACCGATGTACAATCAAAACGTAAAACTTGTATAATAAATTTAGTAATATAGCATTCAGGTAAAGTCCAAAAAATATTTTTTCCTAAGATGTGACTTGTCACATTACTTCAAGAATAAACGTGATTAAGCGTTTTGTAGTTTTCTTTGACAAAGATTATTATAAAGTTTCTTCTTTTTCTCAACAAAGTTTAAAGTTGTAATATTTCTCCGCATCTTTCTTATCATTCCATAAGCTATAATGAATAGAATTCGAATTCGTGGCATAATATTCCAATTTTCCATTTCATAACTCGTTAAGTTCCATGTTTAAAGCAGATTTCTAACAAAAGGCAATGTAATGTAAGGCGTACGTGATTAATTGGCCGGAAGTAAGTAAACGAAAAGATGAATATTGAATGAAAAGACGTTCACTGGATGTAACTCTCCTAACCTTGCTGTATATGATATAAACAACATTTGAACACTTAACTTCGATTCTATTTACGTTATGTCGAAAACTAGTATATTGAAGTTATTACCAAGTTCAGGATTGGATGATCAGTCTACTATGAAAAATAGTGTGCCAACATAAGTTCAAATGCTTTCCGCCTCGCCATATGTCTCGAAGCGCCCTTCACTGATTCGGCAAGTATTACATTTCGGCAATTAAGTATCAAATATTGAATTAACACGTAAGAGAATGGAAAACTGTTACTTTAGGTTCCTATTCTCGATAATACATCAATTTATTTAGTATTGTCGATATAGCTGATTTAAGGTAAACTCGAGTAATTAATCTGGTCTCTAAATTATTCTCTCGTTTGCGATTTCAGTAGGCAACAAAACTGTCTCATCTTTGAAAGTGCATGTCCTGAAATCTTATCCACGAAATATGAAATGCTTAAGTAAATTGATCTTTTTTTTTCTTGCGCCAATAAATTTTGAAGAAATAATGTTACCTAATTTGTCTACTTGATTGTTTGGGAGACGCCGCATCATATACTGCGATTTTTACTTTGCTGCGCCTGACATTTGATCAGCTGTTACGGTGTCGTCCAATCGGGATCTTACACGTCACTACAATGACGTCATACGGTGGCGTTCAGCCTTCCGATTGGACGACACCGTAATGGCTGATTTACTTCAAACGCAGCTCTGTGAATAACGTTTCGTCGATGGCGCCTGTGCCTACTGACCCCAGCCGCAGAAGCCTGCCCTTTCAAATTATCCAGTTGTTTTTAAGGTCACTAAATAGGTTTTTGCAACTCCCCTAAATCATTACTTTTTGACTTACTTTTCGAAACATGTGAGCAATATACACATATGTTGCAATGTATGTTTGGTGTCGTGTGCACTGAACGTTGTAACATCATACATATGTTGCTGTAATGATCAGTGCACACGACGCCAAACATTCGAATTTGAACCTAAACTTAGAAATAATTTCTCTCCCTGCGAGCTCGGGCTATTTCGGCCCAGTGTATGGCGGGGGCGTGGCGAAGCCGACTGGACGGGGAGGGGGCAACAGTTGGCGATTCGAGTGAAACGGAAGCTTGAAAGCTTAATTCGCTTCGCTTGCGCGGAGTAATCTATTGCTCTCTCTCCACCAGCCGCCTCGGGCAGAGGTTTCCAATAGTTACGAACTGCACCGGAGGAAAGATTTTCTCAACTCGTCGCTCGCTCTTATCCTCGAGATTAATGAGGTGCACGGCCGTTGCAATAGACCAGAGCAAGGATGTATGTAGTTACGGAGTGTTTCAAGCAAGATTTCCACCTGGTCTTTGAGGGGAGGCGGCATTGCAATTTTTAATCATGATGAAAATCCAGTTCCAGAATGGATTGGAAATGGTTCCTGAGTTCATATGGTTCACTTTCACGAACATATCACAGAAACTATTAGTTGCTAGTTACGATTATAAGTAGGGTACCAACCAACGGTATGCATACATGAACTTTCATTGAGCTTTTGTTTTTATGATTCAGTTGCCAAGTAACAAACTGCTGAAATAGGTATCGTGAATATTTAAAGAATGCTTTGCGGAAGCGCATATCACGTAATACTCGCGTTGTACTTTCTACACACTAATAATCTATATCCTTCCGTTTATACACTATTTATCCACCAATGGAAAAAAAAGATGGGGAGAAAGGAAATGATAGGGTTCATGTTTCGTCCCTGAAAAGGTCCAGCGAAGATTTTGCACGCAAAATGTAGGAGGTTCTATAATGCTCGTAAAGTTAATTAGGCTGATTCGATGCTCCACAACAATAAAATGAAAGAAGAACAGATATATCACATGATGTTTCAAATCCTTAAATATAAAAAATCGAAAAATCAAAATTTGAAAATTTTTGCAATTTTTTTCTAAACCCCCGAATGCTTCCTGTTCTCTTCAAAGAATTCAGGTGTTATAAATTTCTAATGTATTTATATATTATGTGTAATATCATTTATCAGAAATGTTAACTTTCAAAAGCAATTCATAAAGACAAATATTTCGTTCGTTGCTGTTTAGCTTGCTTTTTTTGTACAGTGTGAGAGAGCTGTCCTTGTTAATGGGCTCTGCGTCAGATTTTCTGCGAACGGGGGGTAATTTTAAAACGAAGGATAACTATTTTGAAGCGAGAATTCAAACACCTGACACAGGCTTCATTGTAAAGTCGGTATCTAGAGTGGAGAGGCGGGAACAAAACGTCGTCAATTCCCAGAGAAGAAATAGACGCTTTCGCCCCTCCAAGGAATCTAACGGGTTCCACAGGAAGAAAAGGAAAGTGAAAACTTAAGAAAGGGGGCGGAGCACAGGGGCAGGTGCACCTTACCCTTTCGGCACAATGCTTGGCCACGCCCCGCGTCGATGGTCAGCCAGATCTTGTCGTTTGCTATTGAAGCTTTTCAGTAGATCACCTTTACTTGGTATCTTGACTGATTCTCTGCATTCTTTTCAAAAAGGAACATATTTTCCTTGAAATAATTCTGATTTCTGGACCAAGATCTTAATTAATATATTTTATACGTTATTTCTATAGCATCAGTTGCGAGTTGTTTTAAGACCAATTCATTTAGTTTAACAATATTATTATAATACCATTTGAAACATTCTTTTTATTTCTTTGTATTCAAAAGTAGCCTCTTGAGCAAATAAATTATTCGTCCAATTCATGTGGAGCTCTGATATTTTTCTGCTCGGTGATTGTCAATATTCTTATCCTGTCTTCTAGTTTCCAAATGGAAGCACCAGAAAATGGGTGATCCCCAAGTTACACTATACACATTCTAGATTTTGTGCATAACCGAGAAATTTTCAGAACTAATTCAGTAGTTTGGTACTTTGCAACGGAATCATGAAAATGAAAGCTCGTATGAAAGTTCATGTATGTATATCTTTGATCGAGATCACGCTTAAAAATCTAACTGGTAATAGCACACCAGAGAATTTATCTTTAATCAATTTTTATTCCGGATATCAATAATTTAGATAAACCTCTCGACAAGACCACCTCTTTAAAGAGACCACCACTTTTCGATATCAGTTTTCAATGGAACGGAATATTTTTTTAAGACCAATGTATTTTACCCTCTTAAAAACGACCAATTCTCTTTCCGACCAACGACCACGAATTTTTGTCGTAATGTAACATCGTATTAAGACTACCAAGACCCCTTTAAGACAACCAGCAAACAGGACTGATATAATGAACTCAAGAGTTCGCGTATTACCCACGCAAGTGAAACCCCCACAACTCGCTAGATGGGATAGGTGTGGGGAGTTTGATTATTTTGTTGACAGGAATATTATATCAAATCTGTAGCTCATTTTTCTACTTAAAATATATTTTTTAAAACGAGAGCGATCACTTATGGTTATCAGAATTTGTCAACAAAGCTCATTACAATCATTTATTCTGAATACAACTTACATTAGTAAAGGAGTGGGTGTAGGTAATCCGGGACTACAGTGTGCTGTTTCCGGTGTGTTTCAGATAAGCAACAGCAATTGGGCGCACTAGATTTTACAATAACTCCAAAGGGGAGACCTCCCAGAAAACGTAGGGGAACTATCGCGTTATAAAGTTGAAAGATAATTTCATAGAAGCAAAATAATACCCCTGGATTACAATAATCGGGAGACCACCGTTAATAGCACATTATCGGAAGAACAACAACTCTTAAAGTACAGTATACTATTATTTTTTGGTGCTCATTTGAATTAATCCAGTTGATCAAAGTAATTTAATGCCGCAATACGATAAAACTTCATATTTGACTTCATAATAGTGTGATATCTTGTTTTAGAAGACCACCCCTCTAAAAGACCAATTTTAAGGTAATCACTTGGTCGGCTTAAAGAGGTTTTTCTGTATATCAAAAATTGCAGCCCCGTGACCCAAAGATTCCAGCTGAAATCTGCTTAGAAACTTTCATAGTAACTCTATACACATCTGGTCTGGTGCACACTAGTGCAATGATCATCTACAATCATTAACCGTAAAGACGAGAGCGATTCACCAACTCTGAAAAGGGGGGCGGGAACATTGTGATGTCTTCGCGGGAAAATTGTAGTTACCAAACGCTAGCAGCAGTTTACCAGGAAATGCTTAACATTTCCCAGCATTTCTCGCAGCTGCTGGTCAATCTCCATCGTCTTCATCACAGAGATTCCCTGCTGAGTCACAAATTTAAACCCACGTAAAAGATGGCACCCCGCAATGGGACTCAATGTTTGAACAATCCCAATACAATCCCTACATATGTTATTCAATCTATCCGTCGCTGACCCACGATATTTATTTAACCTTGTTATAAAGTCGAATTTTTTATTTGACTTTCCGAATCATTATTTCTCTATTATGTCCGAATTCTCGGTATAAGAGTGTTCATGGTCTTACTAAAAATTACACAACCAACAATTATAATCAAATCGGTATAATATGTATTGGCGATTATGGCGTTGAAGGCACTGGAATGATGGTCATATGGTGGTGAGCTTGGCGATAAATTTGATCTTTTGTCCTCCCACTGAGTTGAGGATATAAGGTGCCTTAAAGACCAAATATCCCAGAGAGCTACAGATCTTGGTTAACTACGTTGTTCAAAATAATAAGTGATAAAATTAGTAGATCATATCCTTTAAAACGGAAAACTAGTTTCTCAATACTAAGCCTCTATTTTGGGCAGCTGAGAAAGTGAGAATGGTAAATGTGGGGTACGGGTTGAAATTGCTTCCCACTCTCTTGTATATTTCCCAATATCTACGAACTCTTCATTGTTAGACTTGTTTTATTCCTACCACTTCGTTACTACAATTTAAAATTATTTGTAGTTTACTTTCTAAATCGTTACCTCCTTATAATATGTATTACGCAGTGGAAAATCCGTGGTAAGGTCCGGCACTGCGTGCCAGGTCTTCAACAATGTTGGAAACGTACCAGCGAAGCACTACGCATGACGTCGCGCTGACCTTGAAGAGTCTCCCACAATAAAGACGCAAACGACAGCCTTCCTTTAATTCCAATAATTCAAAGTAAACTGCGCCGAAGATACGGTCTTCTTCACACTAATGTACACGACCATGACAATAACCGTGAGTGTTCGACGGGGGAAATTATTTCAACAATGACATAACTGTGCGAAAATGTTTACTCTAAATTTTCAATTTAAAATGCATGGATGTAATAAATTAATTTCAGATATTTCATCTGTTTAAAGTATTAATTTTAATAATACAATATAATATAAAGATAACTTCTCCCGAACATACGAAATATGACATTGTAAAAGTGTGAATTTCCGATTTAAAATTCAAGGGGATTTAATACGCGTCGCCAATACTAAGATTTTTCCGCATAGATTTTTGTTCATCCGATCTTTCGAACAATGGATAAATCGTACAACGGATAATGATTAGAAATAAACAATTATGAAGAAACGTTTAAGGGTGAAAATAAGATAACTGTGAAATTGAAAATTTTGTAATTGATTAATTAAAGTATTTAATTTTTATAACCTTTTCCTCTAAAAAGTTGGATGATCCTCGACAGCAAGTGGGACTATGACAGGTGGTTCATTTTACAACTTCAAAATTTTGTATATTTCGGTTGATTTGCCGTTTAGAGAAATCTTAGAATTCAGATTATAATTCGAAACTTTATTATTGAGATTGAATTTGAACATGACAATTTTCGACCTCCAAACTAGTGACACCATTGACGTGGTATACCATTCCCAAATTTTATTAAAAACATTACGCGTGCAGCCGTTCACTGGACGCAAATTGTAACAAGATAGAAATTCTCTTACCGGGAGCGGTAGCTCAGTGCATCACCTGATGTCACTGCAGCGCCTCTGACCGGGAGATTCTAGGTTCCAGTCCTGACTGCGGTACACCAGCTTTTCACCTAGGTCGAATTCCGTCACTGTCTGGAGGAGAATTCTAGCGGCCGGCTGCTCTGATCGGTAGTTTTCCGTGGTTTCTCCGCTCAACACCAGGCGAATGCCGGAGCAGTACCCTACCAAACGGGCCACGGACCGCGCGCAATCTGTCCTTCCTCTTCTTTGTCCTATCCTCTCCCTTTACACACACACACACACACACACACACACACACACTAACATGCACTACACTACCACATATTCCGGGAGACCGGTTGGGAGCTTAGAGCTTGTCTCGGCTGGGGCGGTGTCCCATTGGTGGGAGAGTCCTGGTTAGGGGGAACCCCCACTAGCCGACGGTAGGTCGGCGCCGGATCCTGCCATCCAGCGGGGGAAGATCACCTCCATCTCCCGAGAAAAAACATGCACTACATTAACGGGACTAATGAGCAAAGCAGTTGACGTGCCCGAAAACACGAAAAAATCAATCAAATCATAGGAATTCTCAAAAGACGATAATGGTCAAATCTATTAATATTGCTCGTTTATTGAAAGGAAATATGATTTAATTAATAATATAATACAAGTAACAATATGTACTGCACCTGACAACTAAAATCAACTCTCGTGTTTATGAACTCTTCTCATGTGTTAGGCATGCTTTTTCATGTAACCATTGTGTTTGCCCCATACGTGCTGCAGAGGGGCAGTCTTGGTTAGACCATTCGCGAAACGAGCAAAGTTCACCTGTGTGTCTACTCCTTGACCTTTTCATTGATCTCAGTAATATGTAGTTCGTTTATGATGTACGTGTTCTTTTAGTGATCATTATGTATTTGCTTGTATTCTAAGAAATACCATTTCATTTTACTGGCAATGAGGATTCCAGACATAATGTTATTAAACTGTAATTTCTTCATAAATGGCAAGTGCAGCCTTCTTTAGATAGTATGGTTTTCATGAGACTGGACCTAGCCGTAACAATGAAAGTTCGCACCATTCACACACAAAAACACAGTACTATTTAAGCCTATGAGATCATATTTGTATCCAAAATTGTGGAAAAAATAAAAAGAACATTTAGATCACAATATTTTTTGTAAACAAATAATTGATATCAAAGTACTGTAGAAGGCTATAACACTAATCATAATGTTATTTACTTTACCCCAATGTCATTTATATCAACTGTGTGACTGACTCCATACTGATGTCCGAATAACTGAATAATTTTATAGTTACGTGGTGAAAAGTCCAGTCTTTAAACAGGTAATATATTTGCAAACGTAATATACAAGCGTGTATTGCTCAAGGTGCATTGCACTATCGTGGCCATTCCACTGGGGTCAAGACCTCCAAAGCGACTGGTCGCGTGCCGGTCTCAGGATGAGGTTGGGGTCGGGGTGCGTCAGCGATAAGCGTGTCTTCTGGTTGGTATCTGCGGCGGGACCCACCAGCGCTCAATGGTCTCAAAACTGCCAAGCTGGGCCAAACTACGGTCAACGCGTCAAGGTTCTAAAATGCCTTCTACAATAAATATACTCCTAATTTTTTTTATACATTTTGAGTTGAAACTATAATATAAAGTTATTTAACGTATTCGTCATTGAAAAAAGTGTCCAATTTTCCACTCTATATAATGTAAACTTTAACATCACCATTTTTTAAATAACGTTGATCTTTACGGAAATATATTTATTATTGTTCATAAGACATTAATTTCCCGCTTGTATGAATTTTTTTAAAAATAAGTTGCCAAATTTAAGAAATTGCAACTTCTTAATTAAATACAGTTCGTTCGTATGACTTTTAAAATTCAATAACTATATAAAAAGTTTCTAAGAAAATTCAGTTACATTCCAATAGCTACAATATAGCTTATATTTTGTAATTTATAAACATCGAAAATTTCATTAAATAACAAATTGAAACCTATTTAAACATTAGATCATTTTCACTACAAGAGGGTAAGAAGATTTATTCGAAACAGTAAACATTCAACAGTCTTTTTAAATGTGAAAGTTTATAAAAATATATTTATTTAGTATCTATTTTAATCATAAGAATTTTGTAAAATTGAGGTCATTAATTTTTTCGAAAGCGTTTCTGAATTTTCTGTAACAGATATTTATTAACAAACGATAGATAGTGTACACACAAACTTGTGCCTGTGCGCGAGTTTCGACCCGGGCGAATCAGTGTGCGGACGGGGAGCAGGGGTAGTAGGCGTGGCCGGTGCAGCTCGCTGTGCCTCCTCCCAAGGCTGCTCGCCACGCATCAAACGGCGCGTCTTTCGTCGCCAGGTGTTCGACAGGCGACGAGGTACGCGCCGGTGGGAGCGTTCTTCCACGCCAGGCTTCTGGACGGAGTGGGTGACGTCATCACTCGCGGTTGTTGTTTTTTCTTCTTTTTTTAAAACAAAACAATAACGACATGGAACTAAAACAAAAGAGCGCAACCGCTGAAAACTTTCAATAGTGAGACCGAAACGGTTATTTATGATACGAGTGATAAAAGTGGCGTTTTATTTTGCGAGTAAGAAAGGTTGCGACAGGAGGTCGATAGGGCGACCGGCACAATGCTACGTACGGAGTTTTCCCGTGATTTTAAAGTGCCTCTCAAACAGAATTATTGCGTAGTGGTCTCCAGCGAATGACGCGCCTACAACGGACGATACTTCAAGCCTGAAGACGGTTACGTGGGAAAGTTTAAAATAAATACAGCGGGAGCAAATGCAAGTAATATCTGCAGTCGAATTTTAATAACATTTTAAACTTCTAATTGTGAATATTTACAAAAATGCAGTTGTCGGTTGATCTAAAGTTACCTCAATAATTCTCGTTTAGAAATGGCGTTGAAAGCGGTACTCAGTATTTCTGTCCTCTGGAACGTTTTCAAAACTCACCTCAAAATCAAAGCATAAACGTTGGATAAAACAGGGATGCTATTGAAACTGTTTTATTCTTTCGTTAAATTTAGGTTAATATTTAAGAATATATGGAATCATTGTGTAGGTATTTAAGAATGCATAGAATTGTCGCCTGAAGGTACGACGAGGGTTGAACATCAGCAAACCCAGTCATTATTTTTGAGTACAGTAAATTATATTGAAAACTGATTCAACAGTTTGCAAATAAATTGGATATGTACTCTACTTGCCTCGAATTTCGTTTTGTAGCAGAGAAAGTCTTCGAATTTCTCATGTATCATATTCATTCATCATATCGAATTTCAGACATTTCGTAAAGTATTTGGTTTCGTTTCATCGCTTTTCTGTAATACTGTTTTAACTAAGAAAATACAACAAAAGTTGGTATTTGAAGGTTAAATGGCAATAAAATAACTTTTTACTTGTAATAAGTCTGAATCGCTCTAACTATACCAGTGGTTGCTGTGAGGCAGATGCATTGCTATTTTATGAACAGAGATTGGAATTTTGTTTTGCAACCACGAAGTCATCACTAAAGCATGGAGGAGATTAGTTTGTTATACTTGTGAAAGTTTTAAGGAACACCTCTGTATATCGAGTTGAGTTACCCGAATGACTCTTTCAACCGAGTTACTCTACAAACTATTTGCAATTCAAAAGGTCACTAAACATTCAAAAACAAACCCAAAATTTAGATATAAAAAATTCCATTTTAATAAATTACAAACAAAAGATAAATCGTATTTTTTATAGAATTTTCAAGGCATTATTACTGATCCTCAATTAATGCTAAGCAAATAAAGTAGTTGTATAATTAAGTTAAACTCTCGTGAACAAAGTCTTTGGCATTGTAACAACACTCCGAAAGAGCGCCGAATTGTTGGTTTATAATTAAATCATTTTAGAAGAAAGAAGTAAGAAATGAGTTAATTGAGAAATATTTTTCTGAAAGTGTATTTTTCAAGAAGGGTTTCTTGGATACACATATTCAAATATAGTATTCTGCTTTCAGCAAAAAAATGAAACGCTTACTAAAAAAACTGGTCTTCTGTTAGACATTGTTTTCGATACCTAGAAATTGGCGAACTTGACGCTTGATAGGTCTCAGAAATAAGTTATTAAATTATATGTGTGTAACTTTTATCAAATTATTGGGCTGGGAGAAACATTTCTTCAATTTTTTTTCTTATTCTCCATTCTTGATCAGATAAAACGTATTTACTCTTTTCAATAGCAGAGTTACTTACTGAAAAGTTTGTATTAGTTTCTTGAGTACTTCTAAAAGTAGAATCCCAACTATTTTTTTTTATTCTGTAAACAATTTTCGGATTTGTAAATTATTCAGAATTTTCATGTTTGAATTTTAACAAACATAGGCTATTTATTTTCATACTCCAGGCAGTTGATGTAAACGTGTTCCCTCACGCCCTAGTACATTTAAAGACACCAGCATTTCTGGACTTATCCTTGCAGCTGGTAATTTCGGTAATTCCGTTCCGCAGTGATGTTATAACAAAATAAAGTTCCTTGGCTGAAAAATGTCTCCTACTGCCTTAACCTCAACTCTCCCACACATCACTTATCTATAGCAGACGCGGGCGGCCTTCGCGAGCACGATCAAATTCTCTCCTTCTGTCACTCTCTCGGTACGGAAATCATTTTGCCAAATAATGAAGTAACAAGAGAAGAGAGACATGACAAACTTCAATTTGTTAGAAAAATATATTTAAAATTTTTTTTTTTAAATAAGCCATAATTCCATACCTTACCATGTAGTGAAATGTGTATAAATTTAAAATTTAGTAATTTTACTAGAGGTCAATGTAAAATGTTCATAGTTGACTTACTATCTATGATAGCTCTGCCGCAAAACTGTTGCATCTGCAGCGTTGTGGACCAGGAAATCCTAGGGTTCGAATCCCGACGGTGGATTTTAGTCAAAATTTCCATAGGTCAAATTTAGTCGCCGACTGAAGGATAATAGGTGGGTTTCTCTGGTCGAAAGTTTTCAGACATTTCTGCGATCAATACCAGGTGAATGCCGGAGCAGAACCGCAACAAACGGACACGGTCAGCGCGCGAACTTTCTTTCCTCTTCGTTCCCCTCTCTTCTCCCCTTACCCACACAATTGCACGCACTACACTCTCACAAGTCAAGAGCTTAGAGCTTGTCCCGACTAGGGCAGTGCCCCGCTGATGGATGACGCCTGGATGGGGAATGTCCTGCAACGGTCGGCGCCGGATCGCACCATCCAGCGGGGAAGAACACCGCTCCCCCCTCCCAGTGATAAAGCATACATTGCACATCAAAACTAATGACCATAGCAGATTATAAACGCAAAGTAATCGATTAATAAGTCAATCGATCAACCAAAGGGACAACATTGGGTTCAGCGAAAGGGCGTCAGAGAGTGCAAAGCGCACCTGGACAGTGTGCGACTCCGAGCGGCGGCTGGCGTTTGCGTTTGAATACTTTGAATTCTTGCAGAAAGAATTCCAGCGACACCAGGAAACACTTACTGGAGGAAAAGCTCTGACTCGAGACGAAAGTGAAATTGGGAGGGGGCCTGCCCCGTCCGTTGTTTTCCTTGCGCTAATCGCCCGAATAGCTTGAAGTGGGAAGGGGCTGCTTTTTCCTCCTGTTGCTTTATTTTTATACACAGAATAGTTTAACTTAAAGTTGTAGGGACACGGTAATTTGTTCCATTAGTGTGACCGTACGGATGTGATACTAGTATACTTTATTAGTGATTGTCCCTGGAGAAACTTTTGTTTGACCCTATCTTCAGTGTCATTGTGCCTTGCCATTGAAGAAAGTCAACAGAATTTACATCATGAGGAACGAAAGTTTTAAAATAAGTCGTGTCTTAACTGGATCTTTTGAGAAATTCTAGGGACTTATCTCGCCTGATATTAGAGAGACTAGATTGTTGATCTGTGACAGGTTTACTTTCTGCCATTCTATGTCGGGTTTAGAGTGTACCTGCCACATCGTACTAAACATGTTGGAAATAATTTCTGATAAAAATTTTCCGTGTTAAGAATATTAGTTTACTTAATGATTCATGATATATTTTTTTACCACTAGACCTCGGGGTAAATGCATAGAATATTCATACGTTAGCCATAAACTGACAATAGGCATTCTCTCTCCATAACTACTGAATATGTCTACAGCCAATCATTGGGATTTAGAATTGACAAGAGCAAACAGAAGGGTAAACTGGCTTTGTTTGACAATATTCATCGCGTCAATACCAAAGTGCCTGTACGAAGTCTGTTCTCTAAACATTCAAATGATTGCCACATTGTTCTCTTGGTATGTGGGAGTTCAAATAACAGGGAATTAACACGTAATTCCAAAGTAAAGAGGATCTATTTTCTCATAATAAAGAGCGGTAAACATACTTGCCTATTCTCAAGAAACGTTCCAGGCAAATTCATAAATTACATTAATTTCCTGATTTTTAACAATTTCGGCAGTCAATCTGATTTTCTTACCCAGATACAGGATAGGGATCTAAATATTGAAGCTTGCGAAAACGTTACGAAAACGTGAGGTTGTGCACTGCATTTTAATTTGAACTCTAATAATTAAAATATTACGTGATCCAAACTGCAACATTTTCGTCAATAAAATGTAATATATAATATGATTCATTGAAATACTATTAGGAAAGTTTCTTTGGTCAGGGCATATATTAATTTAGACGAAGTGTACTTTGAGACGCGTGCTAATAATTTCTTCTTCTTCGGCATTTTCCCCTTAGGAGCTTGCCGTTTTCACCCTCCACAACTCTCGATCCTCCCAATCTCGTGGTTTGAGGCCTCTCTCCTTCATAGCTTCCTGTATGTATTTTTCCCATTCTAAAACTGGTCTTCCTCTTTTCCGTCTCTCAGGTGGTTGCCATTTTAAGATCTTGGTGTGACCATCTGTTTTCTGACATTCTCTGAACATGCCCATACCACTGTAGTGCTCTATTTTCCAAGGTCTTCGTAATAGAACAAATTATATTCATCCTTCTCCATATTTCTTCATTTCGCACTCTGTCCTTGCGAGTAAGTTGTAGGTATCGTCTCATGTAGTCCATTTCCACTGTCCTTATCTTATCTCTTATTTTTTGTGTTTGTGGCCACATTCTTCTCCATATAGTACGATATTTTTTACCACACAATGGAATATCCTTCTTTTGACGTCTTGGCGGATATTGTTATTCCATAATATGCCGTGTAAAGCTTTGGTTGCTTTCTTCCCCATAATTATTCTCGAGTTTATATCTGCAGCACATGTACCGGAGTTGTTTATTAAAGATCCAAGATATTTGAAGGTGTTACAGCTTTTAATTGTGTTACCATTCACGTCTATATCTGTTATTCCTTGTCCAATGCACATACATTCGGTTTTATTAAAATTTATTTCTAATCCCCATTTATTATATTCTTCTATTAGCTTTCTTAGCATGTACACCATATCCTCTTCATCTTGGGCAAAGATTACCTGGTCATCAGCAAATAGAAGGGAGTGAAAGGTTTCGTCTCCAATTTTTATTCCCATGCCAGAACATTTTCTGTACCAGTTAATGGCTAATAATTTCTAAATATCTAAAAACTTTAGTATCTTTCAAGAGCTGTGTGAAAATATTTTTGCATTCTTTAGGTAAGTCAAAACAAGTTCACACGAATTTTTAAAAAGTCTTTCTTCCTAACGAACACCACAAAGTCGTGGCGTTCTCCGCTTACAAAACAATTAAATAAGGTTCCGATGTAACAAACATTTTCTCTTGTGGGGAAAGAAGTTCATAATCCAGAACTGGGAGAAAATATTTGCAAAAATCACGGTTACGTTGATTCTTATTATGCACACTGTAGATGCAAGTAAATAGACCATAAACTCACAATTTTTGCCCTCGGAACCTCCTGTGAAATTGATTCGGTTCCGCGTCGTTCTGTCAGGCTTCATTGGACGTAACTTTTTCTTTTTGTTTCACTTCTCGTCTGCAATCGTGGCTGGAGATGAAACGGAACATAGTTTTTCTGTTTTTAGAGTTACGTGCCTCCCTTTGTATTACCCCGAAGCAAATTTAAAACAAATTTATCATTCACAAACACATTGATGAACGTATGCACTATATAATTCGAAACTTTCAAGTCGAAGTTTTACCATGGAATTCAGATTCATTTTTTTCAATTATAATTTAACAATTCATAATGTTCAAGCAACCACAATGACGGAAGGTCAGGTGTAGATGTTGAATTCATTTCTAGAAACACTTTTGTTGTACGTACTTCTATTTTGGAAGCAAAATTAATGTTTTTTTCTGCGGGATTTGGCCAAACTAATGGTTTTATTTCTATACAATTGGAGACAGTTTATAAAATTTGTGAAACTTCAAAATTAGTCAGTGAATTGCTCCTTGGTATCCTGTAACAACTGAAATAAAATCTGCACCTTATTTAACCAGAAATTAGACTGAAGTTCTGAGACTTCACTCAGTTCTCTACCCGAAGAAGACACGGCGCGGCGCTTGGTTTATTTTTACAACAAAATGACAATGTAAAAGTGTTTTTATGACGTTACGTTAGCAGACTTCCTAATTCTTTTGAAATACACACTACTTCCTTGATATTAACGTTATTTAACAAGACCAAAGAAAACAAACACAGTTCATATGAATGACTAATAGAAATAGCGACTAAGATATGCATAATTTAACGACGATTAACATTAACATAATTTTACGACGATAAGTTCATCGTGTTGATCATAATTTTCAATATATTATGTATTATAACCGCATAAAAATGACTCGTCTTATGAAATCCTTCATCAATATTATTTTAGGCTATTTTATAACTTCCCTACCCACTCCTCCTTCGTAATTTTAAATTTGAAATATTCGATTATTAAGCTTTAAATGACGTAGAGAAAACTCTTACATGAGCCTCGTTCTTAGCTAAAAGACAGGAGGCGCTTTTCTTCAGCCAACACTTCCATTAAACAAATTGCATTATGACTCGTAAAATCGTGTGGCGGTTCTTGATTCTGCAGTACGTCATAAACGGTCAGCAATTCACCGCAACTTAAAAGGGCGACAATAGGTCATTCTGAATGACGTGAATGGCAACCTGCAAGGGCGGTGACGTCGTTGACGAAGGAGTTGAAGGTGTTTGGAAATCCCCTCGGTCGAAGGCGGCGGTGCATCTTAGCCAGAGACCGGCGGATCGATGTGCAACACAAGTGCTACGGTGACACTGGAGTATTCTTTGCACATGCACGGACCTACTCCTAACAACTTTAATCGATGACAGGGTTGCATTGACACATCAGCAGACTAAGCACATGTCTACCCCGGTAGTTAGGGGACCCTCATTAATGTCTTCAGCGAAAATTAATGTTAGTTATACTTAAATGTAAATGCAAATGCAAATGCTAACTACACTAAAAAAGAATTAAATTAATTGAAATTTAAAAGTTGTTTTTTGTAAAAATTGCCGTACAAAAATGTAGACACTTTAATATAATATAAAAAATATATTTTATTTTAAATTTGAATATTACATTTAATTTTCTTGTTGATTTCGGTTACATATGTTAAATAGTTCAGGAAGGAAGTACGTATGTCGTGCTTAGGGTCCCTGAAGATATTGATCTGTTCCTGCTCTTAAGCTAGGTTTCTCGCTACCTCTCCCGAAGTCTTTCCTTGAAATACAGAAGATCTCAGGTGGGGCATATCTCAAAAACAATAATATTCTCGAGAAGTGGATCTAGAAAGCGACACAACACAAAATGACAGGTTTAAGAAGTATTAAATCACAGTATGTCAAAACAAGAGGAATCAGTCCTATGAAGTCCTACACATACATTCATGTCGCGGTGTTTTGCTAGGAACAGGTTCAAACCCCTCTAAGCAAACAAATGTCTCTATTATATACATAGATCTATTGAATATTTTATTGCGAAATGCTCACTATAAAGTCTAGCTACAAGTGAGAAATGCTTCTCGATTTGAAGAAATTTCGAAATATTGTTTTACAGTGTAATGGTTTGTAATCTATTTGCTAAATTTCTGAAAGACATGTTAAAATTAGAAAATTAGTATTATAAAGGACACGCAGCGTGTGCCTCAAAGCCGTCGATCCTCTATCCGTATATATTTCTTTGGCGACTAATCGGCTTCGGCAAGCAGGTGTAAAACTAAAGCGTTGCCGGCACACTCTGCGGTACCGGTGCATTATCTGGGCATTCGTTCTGTAAATGTACTGTATGTTATATCCAGGGAGATAGCGGTATCCCCCCCCATTGGAACATGAGGTACGGCGCCGACCTAACAGTCATCTTGCCAGATTTCCCCTTCCGGATACCTCCCCAGCGGGACATCCCCCCTCCGTTAAGTCCAGCTCCCAACTAGACCTGGTCATATGTGGCAGTGTAGTGCATGGTGTGTTTGTGTGAGTAAGGGGAGAGGAAATAACAAGGCAGATGAAGGGGATATCGCTAGCAGTCCGTGTCAGTTTATTATAGTGCTGCTTCCGAATTCGAATGTATTTGGCTGACAACCCGGAAAGAACATATCAAAGCAGCCGCCCACGAGAATTCTCCAGGCAGGAATAATTCGATCTAACTCTGAAGGTAGTGACAAGAATCCGCCATGATACGGACGCACACACATCCGAAACTGCAGAGGCAGCTGCAATGCTGCCTCTGAGCTACCGCCGGAGATCCCACCAGTGCAATCGCGAGTTCTAAGTTCGTGACGCAATCGCGCGCGCGTCACTGATGCACAGCCAGAGAGAGGACGATCGTGGAATCTGCCAGCAGTGGTCGCCGCCTGTCTTCTCGCGCATGCGCAAAAGGTCGCTCGGGGGGCTCGGCTCCATGGGGCCGAAGTCCAGCCCCTCCGCTCCACGATGCCAAGATCGGAGGGTGTTCTACATCGGTGACCGAATTTTCGCCTGATCTGCGTAGCTTCAAACATAAAGACGAAGAAACATTTTCGGAATCAAACATTTGCGAAGATCAGTGTGTTCTAATTTGGTGACTAAATTTTTAGTTGATCTGCGAAGCTCCAGAAGTGAAATTGAACAAGTGTTATTCCCAGCCACAATTATTTCAAAAAGAATTATACTACGAAATATTTAAAACATAAACAAGTAGTAGAAAATTTTATTTGGCGAATCCTTCATGAAAAGGTAGAAAGATCATTATTTTGCTGTTCTATTACCTTGACTATGAGAAAGAAGGTATGAGGAACTAGAACGAAGAACAAGTCTGTTAGCACCTTAGTTAATAGAAATCCACCAATTCGGTGTTCTGTGATACATTAGATGTCGCAAAAAATAAAAACAACCAAATAAATAAAATAAAATTTGCCTACGAACAGTTGTATAAAAATAAGTAAAAGTACTTTTTTGTAAAACAAATACGAAACTTTAATGACGATTATGATGATTTCATTCAAAATTCAAGTAGTATAGGACTTAGTGTAGGGATCACAGAATTTTGAAAATGTGCACACAATTCACTTCTCCCCATAGTACGTCATACGCAGTTCTGTTTTTTGACGTAAAATAAAATAAAATAAATAAATAAACAAACTTCAAAGATTCAGAAAACCAAATTCACGGTAAGTACAACGTTCCGGCGAAAGTTTATTACAAATGTACAGAAATAATTTACCTCACAGGAGACGCTTACTGGAAACATTTTAAATTAATAGGCTGTTAAAAGTAAGAAACTCAATATTACGAACTACGAGCGTGAACAACGCTTTATGTTCGTTGACAGAATGTCTTTTTTTTCAATTTTTCACTCTCCAGTTATCCTGGAGAGGTGGGAATTTATTAATTAAATAGGGATACATATTTATTGCTGCCGATTGGGCTTTTGCAGTTTAGCTAGGGCCTAACTTGACAATCTAACTAATATTAAATTAAAACTAATTAACAGGGAAACATAATGTCGGATCGTTGTCAGATCTTTGTAACTATTTATAAATATATATATATATATATATATATATATATATATATATATATATATATATATCAGTATCGAAATATATAATATTTTCTTCAAAACCATTGTGCAATTAGACATTTGTAAAACGTCAAGAATACCGCAGAAATATTGGAAAACGTTGCATAATACGTACTACGTCTTTTCGTTTCAAGAAACTGCTGATGAAACACGGAAAATGTAGGAACTGAAAATACGTGACATGTGTTTCGCAAATTCTCAAGAACTATACATGGGATTGTTTAATGTGGCATCTGTACCACAGGGTTCAGTTCTCTCTCCCTTTTTATTTAACATTTTCAGTCACGACATTCCAATCCAAGGCGACTCCAACGTTGCTTTATACGCTGATGATATTTCACTATTCACCTCTCATAGCGATATCATAATAGCG
Organism: Teleogryllus occipitalis; assembly: GCA_011170035.1. Classification (NCBI taxonomy): domain Eukaryota; kingdom Metazoa; phylum Arthropoda; class Insecta; order Orthoptera; family Gryllidae; genus Teleogryllus; species Teleogryllus occipitalis. The sequence continues at coordinate 444,187 of BLKR01000293.1, forward strand.
AAGGAGAATATTCGAAACGATCTAAACAGCTATATTAAATGGACTCGGAAATGGAGAATAAAACTAAATCACGCCAAATTACAAGCAAAAATATTTACTTTACGCGGACCGAAAAATCCCCCCGAACTTGGCATCAAGGGAAATCTCATTCCGTGGACCTCTTCACCGGTGAAGTACTTAGGATTATTATTTAACAAAAGACTAACGTGGAAACCCCACATCCACGCAACTGCTAATAAAGCCTTGGCCAAAACATCAAAAATATTCCCCTTAACTAACTCTCGATCTGCCACTAGTATCGAAAGCCGAATATCACTATATAAATCAATCATTCAACCCACTCTAACCTATGCATGTCCAGTATGGGGTGGCGTAGCACCCAGTAACCTCCAATCAAGCAGTATCAAGTAGTGCTGCAGATCAAGCGACTCTAGCGGCACTACCAAGAAAAACGTGACAAGCCGTGCCATATTCCATCTTGGTGATACTACCCCCAGATGCCTAGTTAGAAAACCCCAAGACTAAGAGGGGAGTGATAATACCTGCTCGGTGCAGATGGACGAGTGGCCAGGGGGACGCTACAACGCGCGCAAATACTTGCAGATGTTTGCAGTGTAACCAAACCAACAATATTCGTGACTATCCTTTGATGGAAGAGGTTTCTGATATTCACAAGTTTCTTGCATTATTTTCAAAAGTAGGTACATTCTTGCAATCCGACATATGCTCACTTTGAGTCTGCAACTTCCTCGCGCTATTATATGCCAATGTCATCTGCATTTTATTTGATTATACAAAACTCTGATCACATTATTTCAGTTTTTCATTATGAGCAGGTTCTGTTTCGTAACGTGCGAGGCGATCATTGCCTGGCACAGTACAGATCCCTGTAGACACTGAAATATGCGCGTTTTTTTTAAATTACGTGTGAAGTGTAACATTGTTTGACTTCTTAGTTAAAGTCTTCTATGCGAGTTTATATCAAGGTATCAAACCCAAACGTTGAAAATTATTCTTAATAGTAAGTTCGAAACCTAAACCAAAATGTGATGAAATTGCTCAGTGATGATGTCCGTTGCCTCTGCAACGTTATTGACCGAGAGGTCCTAGAGTTCGAGTCACGACGGTGGGGGATTTTGACATTACCTACTTACGTGTTGCAGGCTCGAATACAACTACTCTCTGGAGAAGTATTGTAATTGTTGGCTGCTCTGAAGGGGTATCTTTCCATGGTTTCTCCGATCGATTCCAGAGAAATGACGGAGCAGTACTCCATCAAATGGGCCACAGACCGCGCACGATCTTTCCTTCCTCATCCTAGTTCCTCCTCTTCCTTCAGACATACATGCACTTCACTATCACACCTTCGAGAGATTAGGCAGGGTCTTGGAATCTTTTCCCGGTTGTGGTGGTGCTCCGAATGGGGGAGACACCTGATTGGGTAGTTATTCTTTTATTAGATGCATTGCTGGAATCGAAGCCGAATGGAAACTGTTTTGATTTTTTCAAGTACCTCAGTTTCGTGCAATTAATTATGCAAAGTTTAAATTTCGAGACTCGTAAGGTAAACAACAAACGTCTGAGTTTTTCACAGAGAAAACATTTAGTTATTATTAAAGGATTTTAAATTATAAAGTTTTAAAGCTTGAACGGAAAAGGATCGTTAAAAAATGTAATTCATCAGTGTTCTAAAACACTATTATTAACTTAGAATTTATTCACTGATTACGTAGAGAAACCGTTTTGAATAGTTTTGAAATTGAAACCGGAACGGAAACAGAAGCCCTAACGTTTCATTATAAAAAGTCTTAACAGTTGAAAAATTGTATTAACCATAATGGAACGTTATTTAAAATTGTTTTTGAGTCTTGTTTTTCTTCCCAATACCTGTAGTTATATTCATTTTAAACTTGTGAAATTTCGATAATTGGTAATTTACAAAATATTGCAGCGCATTAGATTACATTTGTTGATCAGATACAAAATATTTTGGACTGGTTGCAGTCATAAATGCTGAAGTTCACTTCTGTGTAATGTTAGAATCCCCGAAATCCTCAGGCTACTGTTAATAAAGTTTTGGAATAACGCGAGTTTAAAACTGATTTAATTACAGTCTAAGATACATTACGAATCTTATTAGGTGGAAGTAGATAATAAGAATATTGGGAGAAGTCTCACACTGCTTACAAATGAGGGCGAACCATGGGATGTTTCTCGCAATTTCCAATTTTGTAAATTAAATAGCAGCTCTCAAATTCTCGGGTTCGCGAACAAAAAAAATTCTATAACAGAACCCTACGATACGCTAAAGCATATTTCTTGTTATATAAACACGAACTTCCAATCACGTTAAATTGCGCAGAATATGTCAGTAGTGTTTGCACATCATTTTACTAGCGGTTTACAAACGTCAGTTGTATAATATACACTATTGGTTTTTTCCTTTGTACTACTTACTTTGATCCTCAAGTCTATCTCTTGGAATTCTATCATATAGAACAGTTGTGTAAAAGGACTTTGTACAGCTTGACGAGAATTTTCGCTTCAGCAATCAGTTCCAGATACTGACCCACAACGTCCATCTTCTCTAGAACTTCTATTATGGGAATTACACATGTTTATATACAAGACTCACAGCAGAATAAATGTTAATCGAATCCTCTCAGATTATAAGAACAAAAGTATGCATTTAAATAACGCAAAATGTAATTAGAATGATAGTAAAAAATCTTACGGCAGCAGGAGAATTTGTTTCCTCTCCGAATCTTGCTTAACATTTATATAACCAATTAGAAGCACTGATCATTTTTTAAGGGGGAAGAACAACTGAAGTTTACTATGACACGCGTGTAAAGTGTCAGGATTACTTATAGGCGATGTCCAATAATGTGTATTACAGTTAGTTGGACTAAGAGGTTTATTGAAGTCAAATAAAGTGTTATCTGGCCAGGCAGTGAAATAAAGATTTCGCAATATTCCACATAATGGCAACTGGAGAAACACAAACCTTTTATATTGCCATTTGCCGGTTGCCTAGAAGTATGGGAAAACTTGTATCTCGTCTCTTAAATATATGAGAATTGATATTTTTTAGAAAATGTATGTGGCTGAGTCAATATTCGAATTACTCGAATGAAACCATCTGTCATCTTAACATTTCATTGTTTAAGCGTTTTTCAAAAGAACAACTTCGTTTATTACGTAGATGCAATAAACTAATAATTTTAATTAATTTAATTACTTGTTTAATTGTCCATAGTCAGCGAACATCTCCTTTGAAGTCCGTGTTATTGCAGGATCACTCAATCCCTAGTGTTAATTAAAAGAAAAAAAAACTAAGTTTCTTGGAACACTAACACAGCACGGATAATTTCGTTGCCTTAGCCTAACCAGTTTCCGAAACTGTCTGCCTCGGCGTCGAAGTGTTAACCACTCGTGTCGGGTTTATCAGCCCATCGAAGGCCTTGGTTACTTTTGCTCTGCTAGTCATAACGGCGCACCGCTATTCGTGCATTATTACTTAACTGCCGGTTCCGCATAACTGAATGGCGTTACATGGCGCAGTTTCTGTATTAAAGTTTTGCAATCATATCAAGGAATGAAGCTTATTGCTTACACTTGAAATGAGTGCAATTGTCATAAATGTCGTAGGAAATGTTTTGTACAGTGGTTTAGAACATATTATGTATCAGTAAGCATGATGGTTTTTATGTGTATGAATGTCACTTACGCTTAGTTCTCGCAATAAATATAATGAGAAAAAGATATACGACGTGGGTCACCCGGGGCGTTCTACTAAAATGTTTGGAGATGGTAATGAAGATGCCAAAACACATTTTATCATAGGAAAATAATATAAATGGCTACAAACAGCTGAGTATTCTTTACGTGTAACAGTCTGAATTACTGATATATTAAACCAGACTTCATTTTTAATGACTACTCAATTTTTTTGAATTCCCTCGCGAATAGATTGATTGTAGAGAGTTCTCTCTCTGAGCGAGAGATGGTGCGAGGATTCCGACGAAGTATTCTGCGCTGTTCTTAGGAAGCTCGTGTTCAGCCTTATCCTGAAGAAGCTCGAGCTGAAACGGCACGTACAACAGCTGACTGTGCACGTGAAACGACAGTAACTCATTTAAACACGTACTTATTGCGAATGACGCAAACTTTGTTTCTGGATCTTAAGCGTACCTGAAACGAGAGAAAAGGAAGAACACCTCATTAAACTCAATTAACTTACACAAAATCAAAAACACTGTCAATAACCACTAGAAAACTTCACTGAAAGGATTTCTGAAAACTCCTTGGCATCAGATGAAATGCAGAGTTTCTCCATGTGGATACATACGTACAGTTTATACATCAATAATATAATATTATATATTGATAATATAGTACAGTTTATATATCAATAATTTTCGTCATCCAATGTCGCTAGCCTTTTGATAGCTGTGAAATGACTATTCAACGGTTAAGAATGTAATAAATAGATTTTATTGCAAGACTTGTAGTATTTTATTTATTTATTATTATAGACCTTTCGGTCACCATCCATTATGTAATCGACAATCTATACAAATCATGCAAGAAGCATTATTTTGTAAGGAAACCTGGAGTTAAATGTTCCGAACAGACAGATTCACAAAGAATTACAAGTCAAACTTCTCTAAACTCTCACCTTTACCTAGCGCTAATATACTTGGCCTAGATAAAATAAAACAGAATTGTCGTATACTCTTAAGATATTCAAGGGATATGCTCCACTCACCATTAAAATTCACTAACTTCAAAAAAAGTATAAATATTATCCAAGCTAAATTTGGGAAGAAACAATCATTATTCTATATTTTATTTACATTACTAAAATTCATGAATGAAAGTTACTAGCCTGAAGAGTGCATGAATCGTCCCAAAAAGTTGTTACAAAAATTGTATTAAAAAACATATTGTTACTGTTCAATAGCAATGCTCTAGTGAGGCTTACAAAGACATTTTTATACCACCTTTTTGGAACATTTTGCGATATGTGTATAAAAGGAATTAAATGGGTTTTCATGTTAACCCCCGTAGTTTGTATTCGTGTATCAGGAAGTTACTTTTATGATAAAGGACATTCCTGTGGCAAGGCCAGTTGTCCTTTCTCTCGAACGTTATTTGCACCAACAACAATAAAGAGTGATGCAGTCTTATCTTCGTAGCATTCTCTAATCAAGCCGCAAGAGATGAATGACGCGAGTTGAACGTCATATTGGAGAAATTCCGCTCGTCTCCGACAAGGGTCGCCGCGTCTCGTCAAAGGCTACACACAGACTCATCCATCGCGGCCCGACGCGAACACGTACGTATCGAGCTGCACTGAGGAGGCTAATCTTAAGAGCTCTGGTGGTACACTACGGAAAGCACGCGCCGATAAAGAGCCGCCGTGCCGCGTTCAGGTCACAACTCTGCGCTTGAACATGACACAAGCAGAAGAGTGAGGCATTCCACTTTTCTTGCAGTAGAGAACTCTCATTTTAGAGTCCATATCACGCCCTCTGAGTAAACATTTTAAAGTTGTTCTGTTGGATATGACCGGAAGGAGTATTAGATTTTACCCACATAGTAACGAAAGTTTTGGAAGCTGATCTTTTTACTTTCTCGCTACGGAGTAGAATGCATGTTTTGTGGGTCCTTGATAGCGAAAAATCGATTCATGGACAAACTTGTCTGTCTGTTCGTCTGTAAACAACGTTAGCGGCTAAACCGTTCTGATTTTCTACAAAATTGATATTCCTGGCTTATGTCGCAACCCCTTGAATTTGAAACCTGTATTTTAATTTTGGAGGGTATTTTACATTTTCAAATTTTTCAAAAAAAGAACTCCATTGAGTTGAGTAAATTTTGTTGTTGGATAGTGTAAAGGATGTTTAAGAGAATGGTGCAGGTCTCATAATCGTTGAAAACGGATTTTTCAAAAATTGCAAATGTTCAAAATGTTTTCGGCGTGTTCCTACAACTACAGTTATGAAGATAAGAGGTTTTAATGAAATCTGTTCTTTAAAGATATCTTTTGAAATAATGTCATGTACAATTTTTCGAAAATTTGAGTACTTTTCGCGTAATTTTGCGTGAAAATACGGGCGAGAAAGTACGTGCTGTTTTGGCACCACTAGTTATAAGTAGATAAAATGATTGTGAATAACGTTGGAGCAGACGAATAACTTCAATAAATTTCACGAAACGGTAGTTTGTGTCTATTTTGTTTAAATTGTTGGCATGTTCGAAGGTTCAATTATTTTTCTTACTCCATGTGATAAAATGACGTTCATTGAAAGAATTGAAAGAAGAAAGACGTCCATTGAAGAGGTCTTGTGAGTAATAAATGATTTTTTTTTTCGTTCTTAATCCATCTCAGAATAAATAATTGCGTACGTACTGTATTGGAGGCTAGTGTCATAGGCTAATAACACTGCTATTTAACTATTTCATTCGCCTACTTCATTCAGAAAAATATAATTTGTTTCACTCCTTGAGATATTTTTTTAATGACTGATATTCAGTTAATACAAAGTATTTACAAAACATATATTACTGTACTCTTTTATCGTTTCTTTGTGAGAGAAGAAACTATGTAGTTCTATAAAGATTTATTTCTCCAAAAATAAAAATAATGCAAATGATACCCTCATGACATATTTGTTTCATCATTCACTATTGTCAGACGAAAACTACATATCCATGTCACAAACAACAATAATTGTCCACGTAATTGATGGAACACTATAATTGCGTGATGAAAGATGGCAGTTTTATACAGTTTACACTCCATCAAGAACCCTGCAAGTGTGCTACTGCTGGATAGGGAATTCCCCTCCAAGGGGAGCGACAACAAAATTCTTAGGCAAATTTTTAGAAACAAATTAAATTTTCACACATGAAACAAAATGAATAGCAGGCGCATATGTAACCAGAAACGTACATTCTCCTTCATCACAAGTTACCATCACATATTACCCGGAAACTACGTTCTTAAAACTAGGTTTTCTTGTCTCTAACGAAACAAGTAAACGCCAAAAATGACATTGTTTTGACATTGTTCTAATAAATTTTTGGAGGGTGCATAGCACTGGTTGTCACAAACGGTCAGTTTTCGTTCCGTATATAGCTCTTTTTCAATTTTAAATCAATTATGTAAAGGTACAGGATATTCAGATGGTCTAATTTTTCATAAATAGGATGTGGGAGGATAACTAGAAGGAATAAGGTTTTCGACTTCCAGCAATACATTTGAGAAGGACTCGTGATTCATCGTGGGCCGAAGTCAGAGGAATTTTAAAAGCGCTGAGATACGAGTTCATTTGTGCTCATTGTTATAATGAAGTTCAAATTTTGGGATAATTTTAACATTCGCTTCTAAAAGTGTTTTTGGTTTCTGAGCCATATTTTCCCACCATTTGTTTTGAGTTTCAGAGTCGATGTTCAGGGATGTTTTATGTCCGTGTCGATAACAATTTTGGTCGTGTAACTAATGAAGTTTTTGGTCCTCGGCGGGGGAGGAGGAGGAGGCGGCGGCGGCGGCGGGAGCGGTATCGGGGGGGAGGGAGAACCAGTAATAAATGAGCGAATCGTATTAGTTTACCTTGTCATCACTAATTGCGGCGCTCGATTGTAGCCTTCAAGCCCATTTGAACATCGCGATTGGCTGCATCGGCATGTTGCCAATATCAACACTATTCGCGCCGTCTCACTGTTGCATAATTATTTAAATCGTATCATCTTGGCATCGTACACGCGGGTATTTTTTGAGCGCGTGCTGCGTCAGCTTAGAGTGCATCGGCTCTTCTGCAATCGGCCGGCTCCCCTCCCCATCCCAATTCCTCCCCCGTCCCAGCTCTCCCTCTCCCTCTCCCTCTCCCGCTCACAGCTCCCGCTCAGCCACCACCCCGCCGCTGTACGTTCGATTTGTCACTACGTCCTCCCGTCCCTTTCCCCGCCTCGCCGACGCTGTCGCCTCCGCTCCACCCCATTACAGCTCGCAACACTGCTATCGCCTCCGCTTCCACCCATCCCCCACCCCCGCTCTGCCACCAGAGAGTATTATAGCAAGTGCCCGCCTCCGCTTCCAGTCCCACTGTCACCCCGCTCTCGCTGTTTGCCCCCTCCGCTCTGGGCCTTGCACGGACGCGCTTTCCCCCGACCTTGGGCGCGGCCCGGCGCCGAGTGGAGCCGCGAGCAGCCTTGGCCTCCAGGCGGCCGATGCGCCGCGACGCGCGAAGGCGAAACCGCGCGGCCGGCGGCGGCGGCGGCGGCGGCGGCGGCGGCAGCTGCACGTGCGCTGGCGGCGAAGCACGGGCGCTGGCACGCGGCCCCGTTCATCCCTTCGTCATTCGAAAGCCTCCCATTCTAGGAGTCGAAAATAGACCCGTAATTTCTTTAACCCTAGATTACAAAGGCGTAATCTGACAGACTACTTTGAGTTAAAATAAAGAAAAACTCCTTTTTGCAATGAAACACAAAATTAATGGATTGTACACGTATTATTTGGAGTTACAAAATAAATTTTAAAGGCTTTTGTAGATACATCTAAATGACTAGGTCTGCACAGCAGACCTTATTGTTGCTGGTACTGTCCACACGTGGCCTTTGAGAAGCGTCCGCAGAAGTACCTTGTCATACGACCTTATTTATGATCGCCATTGTCCCATTATGATTGCTAAATGTTCAGAACAAAACCTAAATGCTACTTTGTAGTCATTATTTACAATATGAGCCAATATAGTTCCAAAATTATCACTCGTGTATCTACAAAGGCGTATCTACTGGACGATGCGTGTTAAAATAGCGTGTACCAGAAATAAGCACGCGCACAATGTTGCCTGTATTTCACTGGCTAGTCGCACAATGAAGGTTCAGATTTTCAGAGACTGGCAGTGAGGGGAAGGAGGTGGGGGAAACTTTCGGCACTAGTTGCGTCGTCTGACACGCCTTGCAAACTACGGTTAAAAGACAGAATAAATTGAAACGAAACTAACTTTACAGAAAAAATGTTAGTTTCTTTAAGGTCTTTTGTTGCCACTATTATTTAAATAGTACCGTTTGTTACACAAAAGAATCGATGGTGATAGAAATTAGATATTTTGACAATATTACAACAACTGACTGTTGCTGAAGTTAAACGAAATAAATGCTTTTTCAGCTTGTTTGGAGTATGGTTGAAAAATTTGCTCGCGCGTTGATAAACAATTTAATTAGCTTATTCAATAAGAGGACTTTTATTACTTTTAGTTTTCCCCATCCTAAAACTTAAACGGCCCCCTCACAATGAAATTCACTTTAGGACAGGGGACAGGCAGATGTGGATTGATAGAATCATTTATCCAATTTGTGACCTCTGGGATCGTTAGCATAAATCCGAACTCGAGTGTGTTTCTACGAAGTCAACCTAACTGAGTCAGCTGCATTGTAATTTGTGTCAATGGCTGGCGACGAGTTCACAAATTGCTTACGATAACATTTCCAGTATACAAATGAAAGAATGGACTCTCCTTGAGATGCTTAGACTACGAAAATAGCTTTTAAATATCCAAAATTTGTAAAAATTAGAAAATGATATTATAAAATGAGAATATGAGGATGAATAGGCACTTTTAGACTCTGACTGAAATACGCATTCCAAGGCCCTATAACTGTAATCCTTGAGAAATCGGAAAGTCATGGAAATTTTTTTATAATTCATTTCGACTGAATTCTTTAAAAAAGTAAAATTTAACTAAAAATCCGATGTATATAACTAAATAAACGAACTCCGTTTGATGAAATTTTTTAACCAATAAAGTGTCACCCATTAATACAACAACCTTCGCGGATTGTTTAAAAGCTGGTTAAATTGTCACGACTGCAATAACCTACTGAGCTATGGAGTAATCTGGCTGGTCTGGATTACCGCGTGTCGAGGTCTGGAGCACCAATGAAGAGCATGCTTAACATTTGCATACTCACAGCAGTCCGGAATTTTTTCCGAAAAAAACATTGGTGTACAGCTCCGAGGATAGAGTATCAGCCCGGTTCTAAGGTTTGGGTAAATATCATGAAGGCAAGATAGCGCGCGCATTCCCCCCTAGGAAAGGTACTGCTCCAACATCCGCTTGGATAGAGCTAGGAAACCACAGAAACGCCCGATCAGAAAAGCCTACCGCCTTACCTATGAGTACGCGATTTGACGTGTCGAAAAAGCCCCCGACCCGGCCCTCGAACTTGGGATCTCCTCGTCAACCAAACTTGGCTGACATATGCAAACTCATCCACAATTATATCTACATATCTGAGAAAGTGTCCTCCAACCTGAATTTAGCTGAGAGGCGCGTAACCGCTGACTCATTCGTAGACGGTGACGGATTTTCCATACTCGCTACACACCTAGATCGAATTCAACCACTGCATGGAGGACAATTATAGTGGCCGGCTGCTTTGGTCGGTAGTTTTCAGTGGCCAGGCGAATGTCGGAGCAGTACCGTAACAATCAGGCCACGGACCGCGCGGGATCATTCCTTCCTCTTCCTTCTCCTACCCTCTCCCCTTCCTTACACACCCTCATGCTCGCTTCTCTCTGGGGGAGATGACTAGAGTTGGAAATCTCCCGCAATCCGACGTGTAGCTGGCGCATTATCACACTTTCCAGTGGGGAAGGAACCCTACCAACTCTAGAAATAAAACATTTCGTTAATGAGACGTTAAAAAGACTAATGACTTTAGTAGTTGACGTGTCCAGAAACATCAAACAAACAATCTGTAGAATCCTCTTCCAGGCAGTGGCAACGTTCGACCAAGCTACTTATTTGGTGTCCAAAATACGCCGGTGCGCAGTCTTGAACCTGGGATCTCCCAGCTCACGAACTTTCAGATATGGGCTCGCAAGTAAATTCGATAATACCAATCTCTTTATTACCACTTAAACTAGACCAACAAAACGTGAATCTTGGTTCTATAAACACCAAGTATTTACCGGAAGAAATTACCAACATTAAAAAATTGCATTTGTTACACCGATATTCACACTTTCAACGAAAGTAATTTACTTTCGTAGTGTAGTTACTTTTGCTATCGGGGAACAATGAACCGGCTTACGTGGCGAGGTCCTAAGGTTAGAGTTCCGACGGTGGCAACATTTCTTACACCAGCTATATAGATACGTATAGGTAGAGTTCAATCGCTGTCTGGAGGCCGGCTGATCTGATTGGTAGTTTTCTGTGGTTTCTCCAACCAATACGAGGCAAATGCCGGAGCAGTACTGTAGCAAATGGGCCACGGACCACGCGCGATCATTCCTACTTCTTCCTTATTCTATCCTCAACCCTCGCGTACACACTTACATATACTACACTACACTACACTACACTACACTACACTACCACAAATGCCGGGAGAGATTAAATATTATCCTGATCGGGACGGTGCCCCGCTTGTAGAAGATACGTGGTTGGGGAAAACCCGCTAGGCAACCTATGGATCTCACTATAAATTGCCACCTCCTGAGGAAAAAACTTGCCTTTCATTTACGGGACTAATGACCATAGCAGTTAACATGCCTGGAAATGCGAAGTAATCAGTCAAGAGAACCACAAAATACTTTTCTCCTATAAAATAACTGCACTTTTCGCTGCAACATTACGTAACTTTCTCTATAAAACGTAGTAGTTATAGGGGGACGCGCTAACCATGATAGCCGAGGCGGCTAAGAATATGTAGGGACTCCGCACTTCCGAACGATCCGAACTTCCGAACGATCGCGGGTTCGAGTCCCGCTTAAGGCATGGTTGTTTGTCCGGTGTCTCTCATGTATGTCTTATCGCGTTCTACTGACAGCAGATCGGAGGAGCTCGCGAGTATGTTGATGTCTAGTGTATGGTCGAATATGCGTCCCACCGGGACATAAAGGATAAGGAAAATAGAACGCCAAACATTCTTGAGGAAACGGGGCAATCTCAAGCGCCCGCCAATGCGTATGAGGAAGGAAGAGGATTGCGAGAAGCCAGACGCAGTGACGCAGATGCTGCTCCGGTGGACCACTTGGCCGTTTCTCGGTTCGGGGAAGCGCCGCGCAGGGCGCTAGACCTGCTGACCACCGCACACGCGAGCGCTGCGGCGGCCGCTTTTCCTTCCTGTGACGTGGAGCTCTTCCCACGGCCGTCTGCACTGCTGACTGCGGTCGTGCGGTAAAGTCCCCCGTGTGTTGTTTTTTCTACACATGAAGAAAATTTACAATCGGTTTCATGCCATGGAAACAATTGGTAATAAATGTAATAACAAGAATAGAGGTCGTTCGTTACATTGCAAAGCAGCCCTCTAGTACACAAAGATTTCTTTCATGGGCTATAATAATAGGTATGACATTAGTGGAATTGCAAAATATAAAATTCTTTATTTTAATAACGAAAATGAAGTTAATAAAATACAACGATATGACATTTATGAATGTATAAAAAAACCTCGTGCGGTTCTGATGTCAGAAATTTACAAATAGAATCCTTAGAGGAAATGATTGGTCTTCACAAGTAGGATTCTTCCAGATTGCTATAGAGGAGACTCGGGGTGGGATGGTTTTGATGTAATTTCCGTCCCTAATGGAAATGATATTTCCTGAAACGTTCCTTACAATGTGGCCATGATGAGATGGAGTTTATGCTCAACTTCAATACGTCGTAATATAGTCCTTCTAATGTGTAATCAAAACTTGAACATTACACAACAATGTAAAATGTCTTTTGTGCTAACACCAAAAATTAAATTAAATTTGAAAACTATCAAAATGATCTTGCAATTATCATTTTAGACAACAGACGAGAATTAAAAAGATAAAAAAGATAGGTCTTTTTATTAAAGTATTATATTATTTTATGAAGTAAAATATTTATTATTTTTATTTCTATTCTAATGGAAATCTACCATGTATAAAAATAACTAGACTACTTCTCCTTCAGTCCTTCTCTCTCCTCTTCTCTCGCGGTTCTTTAATTGAAGAAAATTGCAATTCAAATATTTTATAAATAATGTCTTGCCATGTCAATAAATAAGTATATTAATAATACGGGAATCCTCTTGAAGCATCATCCATTTCCTGAATTACATCTGTGCTGCCTCATTCCAACTATCATTTTCCATTTTTTTTAATTTCCTTCCTTTCAGTTTGTTTTCTCGTAGCTATCTGCCCTCGCATACTAGGCTACTCGATGATGACGACGATGATGACGGCAAGGCAATTCTAGACTTAAACGTGATGTCACAATTTTGCCGTTACTGTAACATTAAATAATACCTATATTAATAATTCAGAAAGTCTCGCGAAACTGCATTGATGATTTTTTTATTTTTCCTTTGTTACACCTCAATATTTTGCACATACATACAAACTGATAGCAATCGCATTACTTAATTTCATTTACAACTTTTCGGGGCACATTGTGGCCCCATCATCAGATCATTCATTCAAAATGTTACGAACTTATATCACATTTATCTGGCAATTCTTGAGGTATGTGCTCTTATTTGTATTTTATGAGTCTGACTCGGTTTATTTTGGTGTTTTCTCCTTTGTTACCTCCATATTTTAGACTCATTTAAATTGTTAACAATCCTCCGTGAAGAGAAGGTTTATCCACATTTTGTCTCAGGAAAAATTATAATTAATAAAATATTTTACTTCTGTTTTTCTCATTAACTATTCTTATTGCATCCCAAGGTAAACATTTCTATTATTTTACTTGCCTTCCTAAAACGACGTAGTCTGTTTGCATCCCGTGCGGTTTTCATCGTGAAGATGAGAAGAGTTTGTCCAGGAGTCAACGTCAAAGATAGTTCTCTCGCTTTGATATTTGAAAAACATGAGAAAGAACAAATGCTCATTTGAACGCTGTTCATTTTGTATTATTGTTATAGTAAGAGTACTTCTCAGTTACAAAGAGCAAGGAAAGCTTGTTATTTTGGAATTAAAACTCTTATGAATATTCTTAATTTCTTAAAAATAATTTCTAGGAATAGCATGAGATGCTCCAAGAATGGTCAGTGGTGTCATGGTCTTCCCTTGGAATGTCCAGAATTAAAATAATATTTTAGTTAGAATTATTAGAACTGTGTAAGATATGTCAAGTTTACACGTGTTGGAGCTTTCCCCCCGATTCGTGCGGGAATATCTCTTTGCTTTATTCAAGAATGGAAATGAAATATTTCTTCCCTCCTTCTCTAGAAACACCGGCCGATGCAATGGGGCAATATCTTCTCAGGTAGCCAAAAGTAAAGCGGATTAATTGGCAAGTGGGTGTGAGGGGGAGATTCATTCCAGGATGCAATCGAGCGATTCCTGGATCTCATATCTGCACACGCGAGGGTAAGAATAGAGATAAAAATTTCCGAAGGTAAATATTTTAGTTCAATAAATGGGAGAGAATCTTCTTCACATAAAGGAAAAAAAATCTGACTCGAGATATTCTGGTAAGCTGCAGTAAAACTGGGGATTTAAGACCGGAGTTGTTTACGTGAATTGTGCGATAATTTTGGGACTTATGCCTACATTTCCTCCAGAATGTTTCCTTTGACATAAAGTTACTGAAGGAGTCGCACATCACTTTTGCTACTCCAAAAGTTTTTGAGCTTGACAACTAGTGTCTATCAAAAAGTTTTAGCAAAAAACTTTTCTGTGGCTCAACCCAACAACTATGTGAACATCCATACTTTCGAAAGTACGATCTCATCAATAAATCACCACGACAGCCCCTATCTCGCAATAAACATTTATAAACTTGGCTCTTAGACACCAAAATTACAATTTTTCACGATTTTCTAAGTATTTCTTTTAAATATTTTGGGACATAACAAGATTCTTATTAATACTCCAGGAAACGTTACGTTATGATATTCTCATGAATAAGGAAATGCGTGCACGAAAAAAATTCTAGGTTTTAATACATGTGTACGTACTTATATTCTATATTATCGAATGTTTCTGTAGAAAGATGTTTCATTTGATTTGGTTGTAGGATGTGGATTTGTGAGAGAATTGAAGTTAATATGGGTAAGTACTATAATTATGAAAGTGAACTATCATATAAAATTCTCAAATATAAACGATGTTTCTACAAAAGTAATGGATTTCTACAACACTTCAACAATTCGATCTGTTTTGTTTAAAAATTACTGCTAATTTATCAATAAAACGTATTGTATGGCATTTTAAAACATTTTTCAAAACTAACTGATCGGTTTGAAATTAATTAATGTCCCTAAAAAATGTACTCCTATATTAATATTTTTTATTTAATAAAATAATATAGTAGCTCTCGTCACTTTACAACTAATGAACACTCCTTCACGTGCCGAACAAGAACATGGTTATGCAGTAAATATAATTATTCTAGGTAATTCTGTGTGGCTAGTGACCGTGAACCATAGCATGAAGCTGCCAGTAAAATAGCTTAAATCAGGGTTATGTTGGATCGGTTAATGAAACACAATGTTCATAGAATTGAGGACAGTCCAGTGATGTAACAGAAAACTGTCCAATGAATTGAAGGTCGTAAGTAATGCTTGTAGAACCATCACGCCATTTGTTTGCTTTTTTCTAATTAACTCTATCAATAAAGTAGTTTAGTAAGGTTAATAAGCGTAGTTTTATTTCGCAAATTTAGTCTTAGAGTTTTGTGAATAAATAGATACTTTCTGAAAAGTTACCAAAACGATGTATTAAGACAAGGAAGGGAGTTAGAAATTTAATTACAAAATGTGTCACATCATTAAAATATTTAAAAGAAAGGTTACTTCAACGACCAAATTAAGTAGTAAAATTGAATGACGACACTTTTTTTTAGACTGCGCAAACTATATTTTATCACTACAATCTCTCACAAATCTTGAAGGTAGTAATCTTATTGCACAGGAAGCTCTAAGATAAAGGTATTATCCGGATTAAAAATGTTTTTTCACAGTGAAAATAATCTCCTTAATTTTCTTTAAATAAAAAGCACTTTATTCGTCTTGGAACGGGTGTACGTTGATACGGAATCATAACTTATTTTAATATTCAACGTTTATTTACAATCTGTTCATACATGTGAACAATAATTAAATTTGTTGTCTTACATAATTAATGATTAAAGATGATATTCATTAGTATCTCTACCTTAACACAGTTAATACACGAATAACATTACAAAATCTGGGGAAGAAGGGAAATCCAGACGCTTGAAAAGTCTAATTTCTAAATTATCTAACATACTTATGGCTAGTGTTGCTGTGTCTTTCTAATTTTTGATTGATAACTAGTGGTTCCGGGCGCTGAGGTTAACTGCAATGGCCATTAGTTTCGTATGTGTGGTGCATGATATTGCCCCGCTGGATGGCGAGATCCGGCGCCAACCTACCGTCGGCAAACGGGATTTTCCTAACCAGGTACCTCCCACCAGCGGGGCACCGCCCCGGCTGGGATAAGCTCGAGACTCCCGACATGTGTGGCGGTCTAGTGCATGCAACGGTAAGTAAGGGTGAAGATAGGGCAAGGAAAAGTAAGGAAAGGTCGAGCGGGCCGTGACCCGTTTGTTAGGGTACTGCTCCAGCATTCGCCTGATGGTGATCGAAGAAAACACTGGAAACTACCGAGCAGAACGGCCGGCCGCTAGAATTTTTCTCCAGACAGAGACAGAACTCGACCTAGCTACGAGTATCTGGCTAGTGTCGATAATCCTGCCACCGTTGGGGCTCGACCCTTAGGATCTCCCGGTCAGAGACACTGCATTGACATCAGTCGATGCCCTGACGCACCTCTCCAGGTCTCTGATTTTTTAACATACTGTACAATTGAGCGAGATGGTCTGAATGTATTGAACAAGATGTTCTTAATTCAATTAAATACATAAATATACAGTTGGTTAAATGTATGAATTCATACAGTTGAATCAAAAGCTACCTAGTTCGTCCTTCACCGTCATTATGAAACTAAATAATGATAATCTAAAAGCTTAAACTTGTATATTCCACTCTTTAATCTTACTTTAGTCTTATCTTCAGCAGACAACGTGATTGAAGCTATTGACGTCTTTTTCACCTTTTCCCGTTCTGGGACTTCGCCTCCAGGAAGAATTGAACGCGAATCTTTGACACAATCTTTGACACAATGCGATGAAAATTCTCCATTCGAAAGAATAGTGTTAAACGTGGTATAATAGAGCGACGGGTTGAGAAATAATAATTCATTCTCATTCTTTTTTTTTATTACCAAATCCTAGATATATTACTGTTCACAAAAACTAGAATAAACCATATACCGATTGTAATTACTATTTTAAAGGGATTGATAATTAAAACTCTGTATAAAAATGGGTACAATTAAGTAAAACAATTTCCCATGACATCGTCTTCATTCTTGGAAAGAAACGTTAAAGGTTATTCAATATAACCAATGATCTTTTTGAATATGGTAACCAAAACACGGATTACAAACATTTGGCATTGTCCCAAAAAGGTGTTTCGGAAATATTTTGTCAAACTTAACGTTTGCAATTTCTGCAGACAAAATTAAATAAGGAGTATTTAATTGAAATACGAAATACACTTCTTACTAGAAAGGACTGAATTTTAATTATTTCTGAAAAAATAAAAGTTAAAATATCGTGGATGTTTCATGCTGTTACGGTCTTTTTAATGATAAACAGCCCAAAAAATTGATTTTAGAGGTGGAAATATGCCATCAGCATGGGTGATAACTATTTTAATCAATTAAAACAAAATGTTCCCACCTTTTTGAAACCAACCTTTTACCCAAAGAAAGAAAGTATTTTTACGGTTAACATTTTATTATATTTTATTATTATAGATTATATTATTTTATTATTATATATTATATTATTTTATTTATTTGATATTTGACTGTTCGAAGAATTGACTGCCCCGGCCGAATATCGAACCTAGATCTTCCCGGCTGAGGATGACAAATTGTTGAACAGTCAAACATCATTTGCAACATTACTTTTGTTTTTGTTTTGTAAGTAGCTGTGGGTTTGCAACGGTTAGTTTGCAATTTTCAAAAGAGATGCATATGCCTACACTATTGTAAAACTTAAAACTGTAATCATGTGGTAAAATATAAATTTATTATTATTATTATTATTATTATTATTATTATTATTATTATTTGCTCGCGAATAGGCCATCTTGGACCACGCAGGACATGCACTTGAACGGGCTCAGTATAATTTTATCACGTTGCAAGTCTTACATGTAACTAATCAGGGGTATCAGCATTAGGCTGAATCCTGTTGTTATTATTGTTATTGTTATTGTTATTATTTTTGTTATTAGTTATAAATATTATTAATTAATAATATTTAATACAATGAAATAAATATTCCAGCCGGTTTCCTCTTACTTCGTTTCACCCTAGAACTCACATGAGCACAAGCACTTGCGCCGTAAATTAGGCGAAGGCCTCGTGGTGCAGCGCTGCAGTGCCGCCGGGCCGTCCGTTGGCGCGCCCACTCGAAGAGGCTGCTGCGTAGGAGGCGCGGGGGGCTGCGCTTACATAAGGCGGGCACGTTCTGAAGAGCGCCACGCGAGACCCGACGCCGCGCGGCGACACGAGACGACAGACGAGCGACGAGAAGCCGTCATTTGCTACTTGGAGGCGGCACTTGACCCCTGAGCCTCGCGAGACTGACTAGGCGCCGCCGTCGATGCGTCGCGCGGCCTGAGGTCGACAGCGGATCATTCACTTCATGAGGCCCCTTGACGCCTGCGGTCTTGTTCAAGTGCTACTTAAAATTTTTGCTTGAACCGCCTCACACTGGGCTGATGTTTAATGTATTCCTTGATTAATTAATTACCGATTCCAGGAGCCTCAACTGCTAAGGGCAATAAAGTCCTGTAATTGTAGTGCTTGGTTATATCGCGGGAGGTGATGGTAATCATTCCTCGCTACAAGCAAGATCCAGCGCCGACCTACACGTTTGATTGATTGATTGATTGTTAGTGATTCCGGGTGCGTCAACTACTGGGATCAATAGTCCCATAAGAGTACTTTTCTCCTCGAGATGGGGTGCTGTTCCTTCCCCGCTGAATGGCAAGATCCGGCGCCGAACTAGCGTCGGCTAGCGGGGTTTTTCCAACCAGGTATCTCGCATGAGCGAGGAACCGCCACAGCCGGAACCAGCTGTAAGCTCCCAGATGATCTCCCGACATGTGGGGTAGTGTAGTGAACGTTAGTGTAAGTGTGTGTAAGTAAGGGGTGAGGATAGGACAAGCAAGAGGAAAGAAAGATCGCGCGCGGTCCGTGACCTGTTTGATAGGGTACTGCTCTAGCTTTCGCCTTGTATTGATCGGAGAAAACACGAAAAATTACCACCAGTGCAGTCGGTCGTTAGAATTCTCTTTCAGAAACAGACAGATATCCAGCTGTAATATAATAGACTTGGTAACAGTGCACAAGATCCTTCCATAAGAATAACTTTATCCATAAGAGCCCATTGTGCCTTCTCGACGTCAAAACGAGTTTATAGTGTCGAAAATCTTCCCACCTTCGTGACACGAATCTAGTACTTCTGGTCAGAGGCACTGCAGTGACATCATCTCTGCACCTGAGCCACCTCTCCCGGTATAATATATTCCTAGTACGCATGGTATTGTTTGAGGATCCTGGAATGGTGATCTCTACTGTTACTTGTATTATTAATATCGAAAGATTGTTTTTTCTTTCTTGTGTCCCGATTCTAATTTCTTTTCTTTCTCTTCAGTTGTGCGTTTCTTGCTGTTGAATTTTTTTCTCTTTTATTACGTCTGTTTTGATACTGAATATTCTTTCTTCTCACAAGTTTCTAGTGATATTTTCCTTTCCTTCTCTTCTGTTACATCTCCCTCGACAGTGCGACTTTTCTTTCAATCTGCAGTTACGTCTCGTGCAGAAGATTCTCCTTTTTGATGTCTCAATTGCTTCACTACTTCATTTCTCTTGTTAATTTTCTCTTGCTCCTGCTTTTTTCTCTCTTCGGTTAAGTCTCTAATGCTGTCTTTTCATCTACAATATTACACCCTCCTTAGAATGGCGTCCTTCATTTCTCTTTTCAGTCAAGTCTCCTATAGTGGCCACAAGAGCCCTGTTTTGCTTACTCATTTCATCACACATCTAGACTACAAGAAACAAATAAAAAAGGTCGGTCACTGGGACGTCACTGCCCGGCATCGCCACTCGCTAACTTGATTCTGCGGACTGCTTGATTGATAGATCGATTGTTGGCCTTATCGCTCAATCGGCCATTACCATAGCCTCTCCAGCTGCCGATTGAGAGCGGGAAGTGTGGGAAAAATAAGTTCTGGGAATTGCCTCCTGAATTAAGGATAAGATCAAATGATTTTGATAGGCCTTAAGTCAGAAGATAATAACCGGTATGTGTGAGAATTATTTAGTTTGAGCGATGTATTTTACAATGAAGTGCTCTTGATTGAAAACTAGCAAAACAATGATCAAGCTTTGGTTTGCGTTGCTTGATAATCAAGGTGCATGCGTACGTCATTAGTCACGATGCAAGAGATTAAAGGCGTCAGTCACGCGATTATAGCATGGGAGCATGTCATAGAGATTTTACGTTCTCAAGAGATGTCATCCGTCGATTATACATGTTAAAAAAAGAGCACACGTTTGTTTATTCATCGCGTGATAAGCGAAGATCGCTTTGTGCTCCTGTTGTTAGTTTCCTTCTCTCTGAAATTCTAAAAAATAATTAAATTAATTTTCGTCAATGCCCTTGTTCCGTTGTATGAAATAAAAATGTTTAATAACATGCATTAAACAATAATTTGAGATAAATTTGATTATTAAGAATTTTTTCACTCATAAGTTCATATAACTAAAAACAATCTTGTACGTTCTTTATACACTGTTTTCTGGTCTCCGTTGGGGCTGTTCTGTTTTGGACCAAAATCTAGAAAATGAGAGCTTTTGGATCTTCCATTATTTTTTCGGAAATTTAGCTCCTCTGAGATACACCCGAATCCGTATTATGGGACTTAGAAAGTGTAAAATATCAAAATCTACGGAAATGAAATGCAACTTGATATTCTGAACATTTTGATTGCGCATGTCTTACTATTTGTTTACAAACAGTTGGCAATATTAGAATGTTCATCCATGCAATGAATTAGATCTAGATGATAATTGAGTTTATGACTTCACCGTTGAAAGTTGGTTTAATGAAAGAAACTATTTAAACTTTTAAAATTGCCATTTACAATGTGCAGAATGTTTGCATATGTCCAACCAGTTTTAAGACTGTGATTAAATGTACATTTTTACAATCGATACACGATTGTACAAACGAAAATGCTACAATGAATGCGTTGAATCAAAAAAATGGACTTCTAAAACAATTTTTGAAAATAATATTTTTTTACTGTAAATATTCGGAGAAAGGCGTTTCGAAACTGCAAATTTTCACGAACTAACGTATTTCTATTATGTCCTCTATGGTCTACGATATTCTATCACACTAAAATTTAATTATATTGAATTCCAATTGATAAATTCACTTCAGTAACAAATACTTGAACGAATGAGTGAATTTTGGGTAAAAAAACACTGCCATATACATAAGAGAAATTGCATATTATTCCCTCGAAGGATCGTGTTAAACATTAATCACATACAGACATTCCAGGAATTACTTCAGTATGACCTTCACATTCAGAGGTCGAAACGCACTTGGCGCAGTGGCAATTTTATATAAACTAGAATTACTGTCACCTTCTTTTCGTTCTAGCCTCTGTATCTCCGGGCATCAACTGATGTCACTGCAGTCCCTCTAATCGGGAGGTCATAGGATTTGAGCCCCGAAGTTGGCAGGACTTTCAATACTATCAACATAGCTGGGTCGAGTTCAGCCTCTGCCTGGAGAAGAATTCTAGAGGCCGGCTGCTTTGATCGGTAGCTTTCTGTAGTTTCTCCTATCAAAACCAGGCGATTGTTGGAGCAGTACACTAAAACACGGGTCCCGGACTGCGCGGGATCATTCCTTCTCCTTCTTTGACCTATCTTTACCGCTTACTTACACAAACTTTCACTCACATGCCACCCTTGTTGGCAGGCCAGTACATTACCATCCTTGTCGGGAGCTTAGAGCTTGTCCCGGCTGGGGCCGTGCCACGCTGGTGGGAGATTCAATTCAATTCAATTCACAAGAAAGAAATGCTGCCTCCCCTTTTTGATACGAACAAGGGCGACGAGTGCACAACGTAAGTGGTGTCAGATTCTATATAAAGATACTTGCTTCGTTGCAGTCGGCAACTTTCCAGCACGATGAGCCGCCCGGTAAAGGGATTGTGCGGGTGGGGCCCATCATGATACAATGTCAGCTGCTATCTTCGTGACATCGCCTGTGTACTTTCGTATTGTAGTTGCGAAACACCTACGTCAGTCCACCGAATGCCAAGGTAGTCAACGTAACGAAAACTTTCATCTACTAGTTTATGACAGCAGCGTGCATGGAATGACGACGTGCAAACGTACGTATGCTTTACTGAGCGTCGAATCTGGGACTGGTCAATGAGTGGGAGGCTCCTTGAAGCCTACAAGTCATTTAATGCACTACAATCGTAAATCAAAAAATCGTAGTTTTCCAAAAGAATAAGATCATTTATCTCATTTCGAATGCAAAAATATTTGAAATTATCGCATCTACACATTTTGATTCGGAGAGGTTAGATTTTACTCCCCTTTAAAGATACAAAACGTATTAAAATAGTTAATTAAAATAGTTTTTATTAATTTAATATTAAATTACTAATATAAATTCCCTTGTGATTCTTAGTCTTCTTTTCCGAAAGACTAAGCAATGTGTACAATCGCATATATCCTCTCCACCAGGCCATTTCCGTTTAATTCCCTGCATTGTAATACATCTTGTGTCAAGAAAACGGGTTTACGGTTGAGTGCATATAAACTGTATGGTCATCTCAGTGGGGGAAAACTATCGATGTAATTTGGATGGAAAACGTTACGTGACATGAAGATTAGAGGGTACTTGCATTCTCATTAATACACCTTTGAAGGATAGAATGGTCATTGGACACGACAACGCGTCTAATGCGCTACGTTATTTTTCACTTGCTTGAAAGGTAGATACTAGATACTACTAGATAACTAGCGTTACTTAGTTTTCATTCA
The DNA here is from genome assembly GCA_011170035.1 of Teleogryllus occipitalis. NCBI lineage: Eukaryota > Metazoa > Arthropoda > Insecta > Orthoptera > Gryllidae > Teleogryllus > Teleogryllus occipitalis. The sequence continues at coordinate 467,360 of BLKR01000293.1, forward strand.
ACAATCAATTATTTTATTAAACTGTGTTGTTTCCACTTTGATATTGTCCCTCAGTGTATCCCTATCCCAGTATTCCCTATCTGTCTAAAATATTAATGATCAGTATAGTTTGTTAACGTTCTAGTTAGACAAATTCATAGAAGAGAAAGATTAAATCTTTTCAGAGTGTACATCTGTGATCAAAATTATTCTACGTTGATGATGTTCTTTTACAATGCAGTTCATGGGGAAATTAATTTTAAATTATGTTCCAAACGTTGGCAATAATTTTGAAGTTAAAATAATGTATAGCAAAATCTAACACCATTATATTCAAAATTGACGAACATCCGTACGGAAGTAACAAGTGTTTTATTATAAATTTCGTTCAAACGCATATTCTCATTTTTCTTTTTTTTCCATTTCTCTTCCCACATAGCATTCCGATCCTTTTTCCTCTAAAAATATTTTCTTCGGTGCAAATTCCTTACAGAAATTTATAATGTTGGATATAATCATATTTGCTCACCTAATGTATTAAACTCTAGCTAATAGTGGTTCTTAAGAGTATATAAGTCGGTGAGTCAGAAATCACACATTCCAAAATTAAATTTGCATTAAAACAAATTTAAATTTAGCACAGACGCTTTTGATTTTGATTGATTTTTTTCGTGTTTCCGGGCGCGTCAACTACTTTGGTCATTAGTACCGTTAGTGTAGTGCATGTTTCTTCTTTCGGGAGATGGCGGTGATCTTCCCCCACTGGATGGCGAGATCCGGCGCCGACCTACCGTCGGCTAGTGGGGCTTCCCCCTAACCAGGACTCTCCCACCAGCGGGGCACCGCCCCAGTCGGGACAAGCTCTAAGCTCCCGACCGGTCACCCGGAATATGTGGTAGTGTAGTGCATGTTAGTGTGTGTGTGTGTGTGTGTGTGTAAGGGGAGAGGATAGGACAAGGAAGAGGAAGGATAGATCGCGCGCGGCCCGTGGCCCGTTTGGTAGGGTACTGCTCCGGCATTCGCCTGGTGTTGATCGGAGAAACCACGGAAAACTACCGATAAGAGCAGCCGGCCGCTAGAATTCTCCTCCAGACAGCAGCTGAATTCGACCTAGCTGAACAGCTAGTGTCGAAAATCCTGCCGCCGTCAGGACTCGAACCTAGGACCTCCCGGTTAGAGGCGCTGCAGTGACATCAGTTGATGCACTGAGCTACCGCTACCGGTAGACGCTTTTGCATTCTTATGAATTACTCATGAAATTTTTACTTGTGAATATGTTCTACTAACGGTACTTCACTTCACCAAAACATGACAATTTTTTATGCGTCACTTTCTTGTGCTCCGACGTCATTAATTTCTTAACACGTTATGGTCGCCGAATTAAATTTTGCAAAACAGTGGATGTGCTGCTTCCTCGTGAAGATTCACGCGGCAGGGAATAAAAAAAACGCAGCAACACGTGCCCTTGGCGCTTGTTGAAACTTTTTGTTAGTCCATCGCAATACTGTCCTTGTCGAATCAGCATCTTGTTCATGGACATCCCCCACATGCTTTCATAGCACGCGTTTCTTAATTACCTTCGAATGTCTGTCAGAAATCACAATGTACTTGATCATGTTGCACGTTTACAACGCTAGATTAAATAGGTGAGAAACTATACAATTTTTATTCAATTATCATGTGTTAGACAAATCACTACGCTATAATTACTCCCCTGAAGTTTCTCCTTATTTCTCATTTCCACATTTTTCCATGATCTACTTTTCCATTCTTCTTTCCTTCTCTTTCTACCGTAAATCCCTTCTGATAAACGGTTGGTTGCATCATAATAGGTTTCTGCTTACGGACCGCCAAAGACGGGATAATATTTGTGGATAACAGATGCAGGAATAATTGATTAATAATTTCGAATTTCAAACTTCCATTAGATAGCCTAACCATGTAACATTCAAGATCAATTTGTTAATTTTTTTAAATTCATTGTAGGCTTTTATACTTACTAAAGATAATCAGTGATCCCAAAAGGCTTCTACATTAAGTTGCTCAATTTTCCACCAGTGGAAGGCATCGCATACTTGCGCTTGGGGGCTGGAGGTTACCGGCACACTTGTCCTGGTCAGCATGACAATGGGCGAAAGCAGATTGGAGAAAGTAAGAGCGGCCCACGAAGACACCGTAATTATACAGCTTAAAAGTTACTTTTTATTGTGATAGACTTGCTTCACTGCTCCTCGCGCGTCAGAATAGTTCAATAAGCTAACACCGTTACAAAGCAATCGGGAGACGTTCCTCCGTCCGTTTGCACGTCACATAAATATTTTTACCTTGGAATAGATTTCATAACGATCACCAGATGTCTACGAGGAAACTGCAACGCATACCAACTTAATTTTCCTCTCTACTTTTGCGAATTTCCTCGTCGAAAACTTTCGCAACGAAAAGCTCGCCGTTATTTCTAAAACATTGGGTTATTTCCTTCTCGGCTACCTTCTAAAAGAAAACCACACACAACTTGGTTGTTCCCCGATTAAACCTGTAATCTTGTGGGTCCGAATTCCGAAGACATACAATTTGGCCGTGCGTGATGTTTTGAGATCACAACCTGCAAAGGAGGGGGAGTTAAGTTTACTCTTCCATTATTAACAAAACGCAGGGGAATACCCAGTGATAGACCGAACCAATTCATTTCCCAGTCGTTTGTTTTGAAGCCCTGAGAACAAAGGAAAGACTTGGTTTCTATGGAACAAGAGTAAAAATAGAAAGAGGAAAATCAGAAGTAGAGTATGTGTGAAAATATTTTCATTTACATTTAATAATATCACAATACATTTCAGCATTTATTTTGAAGAACATTCTTAATCTATTAAAAACTGTTGATTTATATAATACGATTTCTTCAAAACACAGTCGATTTTGCCTCTCCGTGATTAGTAAATTTCGATCTGACACCCCATCAAATATAATTGTTTATAGCAGGTGTGTCTATAACAATTGCAATCATAAAGTAAATATTCAAAGAAGAGGTGAAACTAAGTAAGGTCTAAATTATTAAGAGCAAATTTTCATTTATGCAAAAGTTACCGTGCACTTTCTCACAAGCTTAGGGTGCCAAAGGATTCAACCCAATACCTGAGGCCCGTTTTTCAGTTATGTGAAGAAATGTTTTAAAAATGCTTCATTTTCACCAGAAAATAATTCGAAAATATACTTCACAAGATAATCTGATGTGTAGTGTAACTTTCTTTGGCCTTAAAATATACTATTCCACTCCATTTAAACAGACATTCAGCAAAATAATATTAAAGATGTGATTTGTCGTGTGCACCCACGATACGCTAGAAGAAGGCAGACGCAAAAGACAAAACCTTCAAACGCAATCGGCTTAGATGATTCAGCTGATGTCACTGTAGTACCTCTGGCCGGAGGGTCCTAGGGTTTGAGTGCCGACGGTGGCAGTATTTTCGGCACAAATAGTTAGGTCGAATTCTAACGCTTTCTGGGGGAAAATTCTAGCGACCGGCTTCTCTGATCGGTAGTTTTCCGTGGTTTCTCCGATCAACGCTAGGCGAATGTCGGGAGCAGCACCCTAACGAACGGGCCACGGACCGCGCGCGATCTTTCCTTCCTCTTCTTTGTCCTATCCTCATCCCTAACTTACAGACGCTACCACACATGTCGCGAGACCTGTCTGGTGCTTAGAGCTTGTTCCGGCTGGGGCGGTGCTCCACTAGTGGGAGATACCTGGATGAAGAAACTCCCGCAAGCGAACGTATAGGTCGGCACCATATCTCGCTATTCAATGAGGAAGTTTACGCTCAGAGGGGGGAAGCGTATACTACGCTCACGAGACTAAAGAGCATAGCAGTTGACGCGCCCGGAAACGCGCAATAAGCAATTAATCAAACCCAAACGTTGCAAAGAGAGAAAAGTGGAATGGAGCGGTGCATTGCCAAACCCCGCAGAGCACGGCACACGTCCAGCACGAAGGCCTTGGCGAGCCTTAGCCATGGTAGGAGGCCCTCGTGCACCAACGCAGGCGCCGAGGACGAGGCCTTTCAAGGCCAGGGGCGTTCGCGCCGCCGGATTTCTCTGCAGGCTTCGAGCTCGAACCACTTCCGGTGGAGCGCCTATCAGTGACGCAGAAATGTTCAAAATGAAAAGCACTAGTAACGGCCTCAGTTACGAACTACTAGACTTACGGTAGCAAAACTGTTGCTAAAAAAAACATGCAAAATGTTTTCCAAAAACTAGCACGCGCACAGCTCAAAAACAAATACTCATAAAAGGAAGGAATAAATTATTTCAACAACAGACTTCACAAATACTGCAATAACATAGTATATAAACAGCATGCCAGTTCTTCACATGCCAAGGATTTGAAAACAAATTGGGTTCCATAACCCCGATGCATAAATGGCAAATATTAAATGGTGGGGCGCCTCTTAGTTGGAGCCTAGCTGGCGCATGATTTAAATTAAGCAGTGACTCAGTGACTATGAAAATTCAGTCGTTACGCTCAGTATAAGAATAGGCGGAGCAATGCAAAGGTATATTTGCAATTTTAAATCGAAATCGAAACGGTGTCATTGGTTTTCCCCGAGTACCTTGGTATTTATCGTGACCATAGGCATGTCTCATATGGTGAGACGTGGCATATTTTTTTTCTAAATTTTTGCACGAATTGGATGTTAGTAATACAGATTCTTTAGTCTGTCAAAATTCTTGGGTAACAGTAGTAAATTAGTTATGTGACATTCACTGGGAAATTAGCATACAGGTTTCAGAATAGATCCCAAAAATAACTCATTATTAATTTATTTCAAAGTCCCTAATTTGTTCTACTAGAGACCACTTGAAAATTGCAAGATTTTGGTATTGTAATATTCTAAATATAAAGTAAGGGCAAATAAATACATTATATTCTAAATTCTCACCTGTAAGAGTCATGAGCTCCTTTTTCTGCAAATTTAAAGTAAGTGGGAAAAACTTATTCTTTTTTAAAATGTGCTTGAAGTGACAACTACGTATGAAATGACGCATTTATCTAGCAGGATAAGTCAAAGTTGTCTTTCGGACGTTCGATTGGTAGATGCTTCTCAAAATTGTGAGGAATATTGTTATTTCTAAATCGTAAAATTATTGGCTTTTGATTACATTATATTGCTATTTTTAAATCGAAAAATTATTGGTTTTGAATATATTGTAGTGAATTAAGATTATCAAATATTTATGAGAACAAATTTTAAACGCAGTTACATTCTTTGTCATAGATGACTCTTAGGTTTCAAGAATATTTATATTCTTACATTTTCTCCTTTTTACATAAATGGTTGTTTACCATATCCACACAAAGGCTGTCAAAGTTCTTCAGGTTCATATTACGCCGCCCTAAATGATAAAATTACTTTATAATATTATTTTGGATACGTGAGGGTTGGCCAATGCCCCCCACCCTGTGCCACAACATTTCTTAACCCGCTCTTCCCCTGCATTCACTACTATGTGCAATCGATTACATGATATCTTAGGAAATTATAATATGATTCGTCAATAGAAAAACCTTGGATAACGGAAATATACTGACAGGAGACGGAATACACACAAACATTGGCTCTTTTTTTAGCTTTTGTCAAATACGCGTCAAAGGGATACGCCTAGTTTCCGTCTGCTCCTTATAGAAGCTTACGGCATCTGGAAACACGGATGGAAACAGAAATTCTTCAATGTTTGTACATTCAAAAATTCTGCAATATGTGTACACTTAAATACATTTTACTATGTTTATCAACAATCATTATTCACACTTGTTTCTCAACGACCACAACACGCACATTTTGCATAACACTTCCTTGCGTAGTCTACGCAAGAGGCAGACTACCGTCTGCAGCAACAGGAAGTGTCGCAGTGTTATCTGTTCCTCCAGGTGACGCGGGGGAAGCCCGATCCAAATTCCATTCCATCCTCAGAAGCGAAAGACTCCGTGTGGCTGTTTCTCCCCCTTCCCTTCTTTCTCCTTTCCAAATTCGAGCTGGTCAACCCTAGAGGAAAAAGTGTGAATGGTGAGTATTGCGATGTACGTTAATTTGGTGAAATTGGACTTTTCGAGGTCTCCTTAACATCATTTTCCAATATGGACTACACATTTTGAAAGCGATTAAAGAATATTAACCCCTACTACCTAAAGCATGTCCTTTTATGTACTGTTCTCTTTGAATTATTTTTTCTTCATACAGACACCTAATGTCCAGGGAATTTGGTAAACTTACATTCAGAGCTCATGAGGGGATATGATGAACGATATGCGATCTAAAATACCTTTAAAATAAAGAATGTGACTTGGCAACACCTTTTCTCAAATCATTCTCACAAGCGATATTATTAACGGTCTAAAACAGATTTGTACGTGCCTGAATAACCTTTTAAAAGAAAATATGCCACCGAAATTAGGTCCGTACAGCTTCGGTATCAATATACAGCCAACGGCAATTCGATTATCGGACTTATTGCAAGTTCCGTGGGTCAACAGGACGTGTGTGTCGCATGAATTCCTTAAAAAATTGATAACGAGCGCAATACTTTCTTTCTAAATTTCCCATCCTGAGATCCGAGCAGTTTCCATCCTAATTCTCTATCCCCATGGTTCACCTCCCAAGATCTCAAAAAGTTCCGGTAATACGAAGAGTACGCGTATGTCAGACTAATAGCCGAATTCATTGCAGACACTTAAAAAAATAAAGGAATATTTAATCAATAAGTGATAACTTATGAAGGTTGATATCTCATAGACGTTCTCCTCAACGCGGAATGAATTCTTTATTAAGTAATTTGAAACGTGTCAAGTGTCATTTTCACCAGCCGTTTCGTGCTAGAGTGGCAATCAAATAAAGAACTCGTCCATTATTTTTCGTTCTAAGGGCATCAAATTTGATTATTTCGTGTTTCCGGGCGTGCCAATGACTATGGACATTTTTATCTCGGGAGGTGGTGGTGATTCCCTCCACCCACTATGGATGGTGAGATCTGGCGCCGACCTACACGCCGCCCTGCTGGGCTTTCTCCATCCAGCGCAGCACCGCCCCCAACCGAGGCCCGCTCCAAGTTTCCGACTGGTCTCGCGACATGTGTGTGGTAGTATAGTGCAACTAAATGTAAGTGTATACAAGGAAAGGGCGAGGATAGGGCAAGAAAGAGTAAGGAAAAGTTGCGCGCGGTTTGTGTCCCGTTTGTTAGGGAACTGCTCCGTCACTCGCCTGGTTTATTCGGAGAAACCACGGAGAGCAGAGCAGCCGGCCTCTAGAATTCTTCTCCAGTCAGAGGCAGAATTCGACCTAGCTATCTTGCCAGTGTCGGGACTCAGACTCTACAACCTCTCGGTCAGAGGCACTGCAATTACCAGTTGTTACTCTCTGTCACCTCAGCCAATGTCAAATTTGGCTTCGTTGGCATTCTAGATTCGTAATTACAAACTTCCAAGTGATCATATAAGTTTCTAATAAACCTTTTTCTAGTTAGAATGAATGTTGCAATTCATATACGGAATACTTGAGTTATTCTTCAAAAATCATGGTCAATGTTTTCCATAATATAAACGAATTAACCTGTTTAAATTAAAGTGTCGCTTGTTAAAAGAATAGGTCGCTTACGAAACTCATTTTACGTGTTTACTATGAATTTTTCTCTAAGAAGAGAACTCCAACGCCCACGAATAAGTGACCTGACTTTAAAATAGAATCGCTTGTCTTTGCACCCATCTACAGGAGATACTGAGTCACATCTGCGTTCAGAGAGAGATCTTGGGCCAAGGCTCGAATTGGGCTGTTGCGCCACACCAAGAAGTTAACAAGTTGTAAAACTTGCGGTGTCAAGAGCTCCGTGGATTGATGGAGACGCATCGTTTCTGCAAGGCATCCATCTCGCCCGGGCGGGGGTTGCAGGGGTGGCTCGCAGGGCCAAGGCGAGGGGGCGTGGCAGGAGTCGCAATCGGCCGCCGGAAAGGAGGACGGCCACGGCGCTGCAGGGGCTTCCATGGACGACGCACAATACGAGGCGGCGGCGGCGGCGCTTGCCCAAGGATGTTTGCAGGCGGACGAGTGGGTGGGGGCAATACGGGAAACCCGTTCCTTTGAATGCCCAGCTTTCCGTTACGTCAGCGGAGATGGGCAGTTCGAGCGCGAGGTCGTTCACAGATGGAAAATCGCTCAGGAAGTACGACTGGGTGGGACTTGGACTGGATTATCGTGATAGGTAAGGAAGAACTGCTGGCATTTCGTATTCCCTCCATGATTCTCAGACTTCTTATCAACGCCACGATTTATAATCTTACAAAAAAAGCATGGAGAAAAGAAAATGGAAAAAATAAACTGCGTAGTCTAGATTTAAGGATTTTCTTAAATTGATTTTAATATACGAATCGCTCAAATAACGAATTATTACCAATGTAAACTTCGCAAATGAACAGAAAATAACTCTTCCTATGATGGCCCGCTTTGTAATAAACACATTTCCAACATATGAAAATATCCATGGATTACTGTATATCCGTAGCAAATACTATACCTTGAATGTATATCAATTAAGATCATCCTCGTTCAACTCACACTAATTGATAAAGATGTACATTTACAAGAGTAAACTTCACTATTTCTCTTACAAAAAGTCTGTTTTCTAAATGACAACTCTCTCACAGGATAGCTTTATCCCTTTTTCACATCTACCTATTTTCGCTCACGAAACCTGACTCGTGAGACACTTGTTTGTGCCTACTAAATGACGCAATTTTATAGAGTACGATGTACTCTTAGGAATAAATACACTAATCATTTTGAATTGATTTTTAGCAAGAGGCATGATTTGAAAGAATGGCATTCTGAAATAATATTATAAACGGACTAACAAATAAAATAATGAGCATCTGGACTTATTAACAATGGAGGCAGAAGACGTTTGAAACATCTTACAAAAGTAACCCGGGAATGTATACTGATGATTAAACTCATAAATTATCTGTGGATTTGGTGTTGTAATGAATGGCTTCTTTCTTGCTAAGTGACTCCGCTACTATATGCCAAAACTGACAACTGACGACGTCCGGAAAAATCGCGGTGTACGTGTTTCTCACGGGCTCATCCCCCACCGCAAGGAAGTGGTTAACTGTGATTCAAAAGGCCCCTTCGCCTACACATTCCCTTCGCCGGGAAATTTCTTTTGCGGTGATTGCACGACCCGCAAAATCCCGAGAGGCCTTCCTGCATACGAACTGCATACTAGAGAAGCTTGGCTTTCCGCGAAAGAAGCACACGATGCAATCCACAGGAATATGTCTTAAATTGTTACAAATATTACTAGATATTTTTAATAATAATCCAATGAAACGTGCATTCACTATCAATTAATACTACAATATCCAATTCGCTTTTGTGTATTATAAACAGAAACAAAAAAGGCATCATTCCCCCTTCTCCACAGATCGTAACGAACACTCCCATCAGCGTCTTCCACAGAAATATCTGGGAATTGTGGTTGAGCATAAAATGACGCTTGCCACAGGAAGATGGTTTCTGCGTTTCAGCGCCCTCGCTTGCAATATTAGGCAACTAACCCCGCAACCGCTTACATCTTCCGCTGTGTGAGGCTATTTTGTGAGTTTGCGAGTGGAAAAAACACTGGAAGTAGAGTTAGGGAGGCCCCAAGAGCCGATTGACGACAGGACTCGTGACAAATGACATTGAGCACAATTTGTCATACAGTTATTCAAGAGGACTTGCGGGAAAGTTTCTTTAGAGGAAACTGACCACGTAGGAAAAGCCTTTGAATGTTTACTTATTAATTGAACTATTATTTAAATTATTTTTCATTCTTATCTCATAAAGTATAAATTCTTAACCTTCAAGGTTTATTCATAATGTCCAGGCTGTCTTAAGAGTCTTTTGAAGAGTTTGATATTAATTTAAAAAAACGCAGAGGTAATCTACAGTTGTTTATAATTTTTCTTTTGATCTATTGATTTAAAGTTTTAGTACCAAATTCTATTATTCAATTTAATGCTAATTGAAAACAATATATGCTATAAATAATGTATATTCATCAAAGTATGTGGATTCAGTCCTTCCATGTACTACAAGCTTGTACGTAAGGAATTCTATCGAAGGATGTAGGAAGACGTGAAAGTTCCAGGGTGAAATTCGCGCAACTGATCTCTCTGAATTATCTTGAGGTTTGTTAAGAGGAGATTCTAATTGTAGGCCTCGACCCTAGAAGGCAACGAGGCCAATGTATACTACAAAAAAAGTTCTTGACCTTCAACAAGCATCGAATCCAGTAGCGGGGGCAATCAGTATGCGTGGGAACTGTAACGAATCAACTACTTCAAACGAGTACAAGCATTTCCCCCACCCCCAACCGGACCCTGAGCTGTCACCCACCCCGAGTGAATCCCGGCCTCGAAGTTTGCCTTGGGTGATCCGCCGTAAAGCGGATGACGACGGCCGCCGGCCAGTTCCCGCACCAACCGTCTTCCTTGGGATAAAGCGAGGAGGACGATCCCCTGCGAGAAAGGACGACGCCGTTGGCGCTAACCGTTGTCGCGCGTGATAGCCTCGGCAGGATAGGGCGGGGTGGGGCGGGGCCGCCAATTGCTTCAACGGCTAGCAGCTGACTGGGAGGCGGCTGGCGGCGGCTGGAACTGGCGATCGCCGCCGCCCTCTATACGCAGCCTCGTTACGAGTCGTCATTGATTCACAGCTGCACTCCATCTAGCCCCGATCCAATCCAATTCAATCCAATCCAATGCAACCGATCCGATCCTATCCGTGCTGCTCCGATCCGATCCATTCGGTCAAGTCCAGCTCAGGACCCGTTCAATCATCCCCACACCTTTGTGTCATTAGTGTTACATTGGTATTGATGGTAGTCTTCGGCTTGGTTATAAAAAACATACATCCACTTTCCATCAGCTGGTTGGGATGGCTCACTGACTACAGCCGTTACCGCTGCAGTGTCTGTAACCGAGACGTTCTAGACTTTTGTCTTCCATTGGTGGCGTATTTTTGGCACGGCTACTTACAGGTAGAAATCAGTCACTCTCTGGAGGAGACTTCTAGCCGCCACCTGTTGTTATGATTGGTAGTTTTACGTGATTTATCTGAACAATACCCGACGAATGTCAACAGTATCCTAACAAACGAGCCACAAACCGCGCGCGATTTTTCCTTTCTCATCCTTGTCTCGACCTCTCCCCTTACACGCACACATACTTATTATTCTAAACCCTGCGCTATCACATGTGACGGGAAACTAGTTGGTAGCTTAGATCTCATCCGGGCAGAGGCGGTGCACCGCTAGGGGAGATACTGGGAGGCGGAGACCCGCAAACTGACGTGTAGATCGGCACCGGCTACCACGTGGGGTGAAACACCACCACCTCCTGGGAGATGAGCAATACACGTACAGGTCTATTAATCACACTAGTTGACCCGCTTTGAAACGCTTCCCATTCACTCCGTAGAATCAGAGGAATCATTGTGGTGGGTCACTGAGCTCTTCTGGCGCCAATCTGGGATTTACCAATCAACGTAAAACAACGAAAGGTTTACCGGGAGAGATGGCTCAGGGTATCAAATCAACTGACGTCACTGCAGAGCTTCTGACCCGGAGGTTCCAGGTTCGAGACCCGACGGTGGCAGGATTTTCGACACTAGCTTGTCAGCTAGGGTGAATTCAGTCACTATCTGGAGGAGAATTCTAGCGGCCGGCTGCTCTGATCGGTAGTTTTACCATTCTCCACCGGGTGAATGCCGGAGCAATATCATAGCAAATGGTGCCACAGACCGCGCGCGATCTTTCCTTTTTCTTCCTTGTCATATTCTTACCCCCTTACTTACACTTAACACTTATATGCACTACACTACCCCACAATACCGGGAGACCGGTCGAGAGCTTAGAGTTTGTCCCGGCTGGGGCGGTACCTCGTTGGTGGGAGGGACTTGGCTGGGAAACACCCCCGCGAGATGTGAATGTCGGAGCCGCACCTCGCCATTTAGCGGGGAAAGATCACCGCCACCTCCCGCGATAAAACCTGCTCTACACTTTTGAGACTAAGGACATTAGCAGTGGACGCACTTGAAATCAATCAATGTGTGTGTGTGTGTGTGTGTGTGTGTGTGTGTGTGTGTGTGTGTTTTGTTTGGTGCTGGAGGCGCGATGTCAGAGGAGAAAAACAAGCACTGCACTTACGGAAAAAATGTTAAAGAGCACAACAGAAATATTTCCACCTTCTAGATACCCCTTATTTACTACATTGATAACATACTTTTGTAGATATTTTCATAAAAAAATTGTTCTTCCTCATGATTCCACTATTCACTTTTCAATGAGCACTATTCATTAGAGTTAAATCATTTCTTTCCTTAAAAATAGTTAAACTCATATGTGTGTATTTGGAGTTATTGGATTCGTAGTCGGACTTCGCCGGCCAGATACCGATGAGCGACATGAGGCGAACATGACGTATTCTCTTCACCGTAATTAGCAAGATCCGCCTGCTTGAGCTTTTTCTCGTCACACAGCTACAAAAATTGGGACGATTTTAAAGGAAAGCTACAACTATTTTTGCCTCGGCCGGGAAAAATAGTTGTAGCTTCCCTTATATATATATATATATATATATATATATATATATATATATATATGAACATTAACTTTTGTATCAGATTTAACAGAAGTATGATGTATTACGAATGGTAAGGCGGTTTAGAGTTTCATTGTCGCCGCGCAGAACGCTATTTGCTGACAAACACGTCGTCATAGGGCATTTGACACGGAGCAGTGCTGCTATGTAAATTCGTGTCCTGTGGTGAGAAGGAGCTGTGCGCAAACAAATTTCGCCGCCGCCCGCGCACCCACTTGGCGAAAGGAGCTCATGGAGAACGGTCAACCTTTCGGTGACGCGACGCAACGCCGCGCCACGCGATGCAGCGTGGACCGGCTGCTGCCTGGCGGCGGAATCGGGATACACGGAGAAGCGAGATATTCCGCATCTCTCAGCAGTGCAACCGAGAGCTCTCAGGGGCCGCATGACGTTGCGAGAACTCTCGACGAGAGGGATATTTGAAAGGGGGCCACATAGATAACAAATTGCGCTCTAATTGTTAAAGGGAAGCATTAAGACAAATGAACTTCTATTGGGTCTGACTTTAAAGATTAAATACTAGGGTGGTCGATAAATGATTTCTTTTTCTCCGTCCTTAAAATGGCTGAACAGAGTAAAACGAATCTACAGAGCGAAGTGGCTCGGTACGTAGTGCTGACTTCGCAATCGAGAGGTCCGGGTTCGATCCCCCGGCCGGTCATCCTGACCGGGGATTATTGTGGTTTCCCTCCGTTATGAGGCGAATTATTGTTATTATTATTGTTATTATTATTGTTATTATTATTGTTATTATTATTGTTATTATTATTGTTGTTATTATTATTGTTGTTATTATTGTTATTGTTATTGTTATTTATTATTATTATTTATTATTGTTATTATTATTATTGACACCTGGGATAAAGTTGCTCGCGTCCGTGGTCTAAAAGAAGTGTCTCTAGGGTTAAGCTAAATCAGTAATAGAGGTTCGCCACCTACGCGCTTGACCATTGTGAACGTGCGTATCCCCACACGCTGAGGGGAACTGCACGTCTATACTGATCAGCGCGTCACCAAATGGCTAACATGCCAAGGGGGGGGGGCGTTGGAAAACAACAAACAAACACTACTTTCGCAAAAGCTGAGCCAATTTGAGTACTAGAAAACCGTATCGTATTGGCCAATCCTGTCTGTGAGAGATCGCAGCCATCAAGACTCCGGTGTTGTGAAGTCTCTCGACGTCTTAATGAAGTCTCTCGACGCAGAGAGAAGCGCAACTTGATCAGCCTTGGCCATCTGATGTCTTCTCATCCGATAGCTCCGCCAGGCAGTATGCCACGGATAGAGAAATGATTACGGACAAGGGAATGAACGATGGAGATTTTCGAATATATTAATTATGACTACGGGTAGACGGATTTCCACCATATCGACAATTTGATTAATTAATTACCGATTCCAGGTACAAGTCCCGTAAATGTAGTGTATATATATATATATATATATATATATATTTTTTTTTTTTTTTTTTTGATGAAGATGTCGGTGATCTTTCTTCGCTTCTTCGCACGATGGTGAGATCTGGTGTCAACCTACCGGCGACTTGCGAGGTTTCCCACAACCAGGTATTTCCCACCAACGGGGCACTGCCACATCTGGGACAATTTCTAAGCTCCCGAAGGGTCTCTCGGCACGTGTGGTAGCGCAGTGCATGCAAGTGTAAATGTATGTAAGTAAGGGGTGGGTATAGGACAAAGAAGAGGAAGGAAACATCGCGCGCGGTCAGTCGCCCGTGTGTTAGATACTACTCCGGCATTCGCATGGTGTTGATCGGAGAAACCACGAAAAACTACCGATCAGAGCAGCCTGTCGCTTGAATTCTCCTCCAGACAGCGGCTAAATTCGACTTAGCTTTGTAGCTAGGAACGAAAATTCTGCTCACAGTCGAGGCTCGAACCCCAGGAGCCCCGGTCAGAGGCATTGCAGTGGCATCAATTGATAACCTAAGCCACCGAAGCCGGTCGCACAATTCGAACACTCCAGACAACTGGATATAAAATGGCGCAATCGACGACCCTAGCTAACGGCCGGCTGATCTGATCGGTAGTTTTCCGTGCTTTTTTCGATCAACACCAGGTGAATGCCAGAGCAGTACCCTAAAAATCGGGCCACGGACCGCGCGCGATCTTCCCTTCCTTTTCCTTGACCTATCCTCTCTCCTTACATACATACATTTACACTAACATGCACTACAGTACCCTTCCACATATTCCAGGAGACCGGTCGGGAGCTTAGAGCTGGTCCCGGCTGTGGCTGTGCCCCGCTGGTGAGAGAGCCCTGTTTGGGGGGGGGGAGGAAACCCCGCTAGCCGACAGTAGGTCGGTGCCGATCTCGCCATCCAGCAGGCGAAGTTCTTCGCCATCTCCCAAGGAAAAACATGCATTACACTTACGGGACTAATCACCTAATCTGTTGAAGCGCCCGGAATCACTAACCAACCAACCCACGGCGCAAGGAAATGCGCAGTTCTCTGCATCTGAGGAATATAGATCTGCGCTGCGCGCCGCGCCGTGCTTTGCTGCGTAGCTTCCCACGCTGCAAGCCGAGGGCGTCTGGGGGGCGTGGCGGCGCGGGGCGTCGCCTTGACAGGCGGTCGGCGGCCGCAGCTGGGCGAGGTCGCGCCTCCGCCGCCGGAGCGCTGGGGTCGCGTGAACCCCTCCCCTCTCCTCGCCCACGCGGTCGCCATCCTCTCCCCTTATGTACGCGGAGACCGTTTCGCTTACGAACGCTCTTCAGACTGGGGGGGGGGGGGCGAGAAAGAGTAATAAGTCTCAGAAAATAGTGGTAGAGTATCCTGAGAGAAGACGTTTATTTGGCGGCCAAGTACAAAATGTTTCGATAAATGTATACTGAATATCTCGTCAACTATCTTGATGGAAAAATTTAGTAGTAAAAGTGTGAAATATTTCAAACATATTTCTTTACTTAATATTACTTATTATTACAAACTTATGCGTTTTCACGCGGGGACGGGGAGAAATTCACTAGCCAGAGGTGTTGTGGCTTGGCTTCACTCGTAAGGCTCCGATGAGGAAGAAACGAGCAAGATCTTTATTTACTTTCAGAACCTCCAACACTTCATGTCAGACATATCAGAGACAGTTTTTTTTCTCTCAATGTGATTATTATTATTATTATTATTATTATTATTATTATTATTATTATTATTATTATTATTATTATTATTATTATTATTATTATTAATAATAATAATATTGTTGTTGTATGAATGATTTAGTTAACTTTAATCTAAAGTAAAACCTCGACGTATTCTGTCTTCTTCGCAACCTAAAACCCTAGCAGAACAGATGCTACCACAACTGTCTGTGCGATTTAGATCGTCTTTAAGATGCTTTAAACACGTACTTTGTTGGCAACAAAGACAGTTGCACCTGCCCTTCAATCTGATCCATTTCAAAAATTTATGTACATTTAGTACTCTATAATAAATACAGAAAGAAACGGATTTAGATATGACTTTTTTATGCATTGGACCATCCCTTTGATGTAACGATTGAATAAAATTCTGAAAAACCCCGATCGTTATAGTAGTTTAAAGCCGAAAATGCATTCTCTGCTGAATGACATGAACTGCTCCACATACACATTTTCTATTTAAAAAAACGATGATCATTTTCAAACTTCATTCCCAATACTCCATCAGGTTGTATGGTCATAGTTCACAACAGGATGCTTTCCTGAATTTATTAGTTCCTTTTCTTTATATCTTAAAGAAAATAAATGAAGGAGAGTCCAACACACGCACATACATGTGGGTACATACATGTGTCATTTAATACATCTGTAATGAAATCATACGACCGAAAGCTCTATCTTCAGATCGAACATTATGAACAACCTGCGTGACATCTCCTTGGACCACAATCGCCTGCGAGAGTATGCAACTCTTTCGGCGATTATCCCTCCGTGCTTAGCGTGTTGCATTCTTCGCACATCGTCTTTATGTAATCGACTGAAGGTAATACTTCGCAGTTACGACTTTGAGATATGAATCGATTTGTCCATATTACGTACAATTGAAAGCAGCTTTCGACATAAGCCCACTTACTCGAAAAAAACGAGGTTTGCGTTCCGACGGGAACCAGACTACTGACATCGCAGTTTCAAGCTTGCGAATCATGTTATAATTAGTTCGGAAAAAATGTGTGGTTTGGAACGGCAACATATGTACGTCGTATGTTATGAAAATTATAAGAATGTAACAAATATTACAAAGGAATGTACTAGGTATTGTCGACATCTCGTCTAAATTCTAGAACATTTACCAATAAAATAAAATTATCCATTTTAAAATCCCTAAAGTATTTATTAAACCAATTTTAAAAATAAATATTGCTTGTCTTACTGGATTTTAATTTTTGATACTTTCTATAGAGTACATTTTCATCTTTGAGATAGCTATGGTACAAGCGTCGGATCTCAGTGCCCGGCAAACAATCACTGTAGTGTTGTAGTAGTGCTGCACTTCTGCGACAACAAATCTCTCTTCAATTAGGATTATTTTTCAAGAAACTTGATGACACTTTCCCCTCCTAAAAATAATATTCTCAGTGCTCTCTGGCTGTTGTCGCAACATACGTGATGCGGAAAACTAAAAGGGACCATTTGTCGGGAAACAAAGTTTTGCAAGAAACCAAAATATCTTATTTCTTTTTTCATTGTCATTCTGAAAAATAAGCTAAGTAAGCTAATTTCATTTATTAAATGTTATTTTTTGAAAATATTTTGAATTTATTTTAAATTACGAAAGTTTAAACGCGTTTTTCTTAAAGTTCCATTTTCCGATAACACACATTCAAACTGCCATAACGTCACTAAATTTTCATATATTTTGAAGATTTTTATGCAAAATTGTTAGATATTTAATTGTTTAATTTGGCTGACTCAATTGAATTGACTCAATTTTGAAATTTTGCGACATAATGTTCCCTTTTTTAATTTTCCGCATCACATATACGTATATACAATGCAGACGGAGGTTTATCCAAATATCGCGTGCATCTGACTGCTTTTTCACGTGGAGCATTTCCCATTGTAAGCACACGATAATCAACATGTGCAAGAGAGAAATACATCAATTTTTAAATAAAACAATTTTTGAAAATTCATTTAATATTGTTTTCAAAATAAATTTCAAGAAAATTGATAGAATAATACAAAAAATGTAAAGAAAATTTTCTGATATTGTGTTCGGATTACCCCGATTCGCCAAGATAACGATAGTAAGTCATGATCACAGAAAGACGAAAATAAGAATCAGGACTCCAGCTATAATACACAATGAATATCCGCGGAGGTAAATGCAATAATGATGGAAAATTTTACTTCAGTGTAATGCTTTAAACATCAAAAACAACTTTTTGAAAATTTTGGTTGCAATTTTTAAAAATATTTCGTTTTTATGTATTCTTCGTCATGGAAGTGAAGGCGTCGAGTAATTCCACAGAGAAGCGGTGCTGTAACGTACTTGTCTGACTGTAACAGACCTTAAGTAGACACCGGAGCACTATATTCGTTGCGTTAGTATTTAAAAATATTATAAATGTAAACAAAGGAAACTTTCGTAGAATAGAATCTTTTAATTTTAAAAATCCATATTACTTATTGTGTTTTATTGCATTTCTAAATTGTGACAATTTGGTTATCACGCCACTTCAGTCTCCTACATAAAAATATAGAAAAACATGAAATTAAAATTTTGTGGGCTTATTCAAATAATTTTCCGATCAATTTAAAAAAGTAGTGAGAACTCCAATAAGTTTGTGGTTCACGGAGCTAAGTGAATGCGATTATCTCGGGTTTCCTGTTATGCTTCTTCACAATATAACTTTCCCATGCGTTCTTTACAAGTGTCAGCAAACAAAGTTCTGTTCAGGTTACACAACTAAATATATCGTTATTTTTTACCGTATAGAGCGTAAGTAAAAAAATTATAATGAATCTTACAGATGTATTTAAAAATATTGGGGGGAGGGGGTGACGGCATCTCCTCGCTACAGACGCCTGTCCTGACCCGGGTACGACTCGGCAAACCCGACACTACGAACACAAGACATACCGGAAGTCATGAAATAGGTAGACGCCGAGGGAATGACAAACCAAGATGTGAAGATTGCTCGCCAATACCAATGTAAATATAACGTCAAGAAATCTCATGATTAGGAGACTGAACGGCTAACACGCAGTTGCAAACCAGGAAATGTAGGCGTGTTAACAATCTGTTCGCTTGCATTGAATGGCAGAGGCAGCGGTCGCGTTGGCCGTGGCCCGTTTCTGGAAGCCGAAGGTCGTCGGAGACGCTGAATTTTAGGAGGAAGTCTACCTCCAGCTTCATATGATAAAGAAAGACAGCTTCATTTGATAAAGAACGAAAATAATGCGTACTTGAATTTTTATTGTCGCGAATTAAAGTGTTGGCAATGAGGAAATGTATTTCTTGTACAAGCAACTGGCTCTTCATGACTCTGCCTGGCGTGACGCGACTCCTAAAGAAAAGTTCCAGGAAACATTCTAGGACCCTGAAATGGACAGTCGTTAAAACAATAAAAAAATTGCTAAACAAACGTTATTATACTTTTTCTTGTACCCTTCCCCCCAACGAGAAGCACGATTTTAAAATACATTCAATACAACGAGAAGTACGATTTCAATCATTTCGTTACATAAATTAATCGATAACGGTTAACTTTGGTCGGACACAGCCTTTCATATTATCTTTATGTTCGAACCTTAGTTTGCAAAGGCGATGAAAAGGAAAAATCGAATGTCCAGGATTTTTTTCACTATTCAAGGGATATTGGTACAAAAAGCTAAAACTTTTTGACAAAAAATATTACGGACAAACGCAACGGCGAAACAATTAACGAAACTAATATGCAATAGGCTTAAGATAAGAAATTTAAACTTTAAAACTTCGTAACAATACTTCCTTACTACTTACTACTAGTTTGACGTATGACATTTCTTAAATGCAACAGCTGTATACTTTTCTTGAATAGGCTTTTTTTATGTAATTTTTTAGATTTTGTTGTTTAGTTGGGAAACTTTAGTCAAACTGTTTAATGGACAGATGTGTCTGAAATGCTTTCTCTAAAGAGGAGTCGAAGACGTCTGGCGACAAAACCTCCATTACAAGCGTAGGAATAAATGTGGCTCGGGGTATCAAATGAGGACACTGCAGTACCTCTGACCTCGAGATCCTAGGTTCGAGTCCCGACTGTGGCAGGAATTTCGACACTAGCTTCATAACCAAGTCAAATTCAGTCACTGTCTGGAAGATAATTCTGGCGGTCGGCGACTCTGATCGGTAGTTTTCCGTGGTTGTCCAGATCAACATCAGGCGAATGCCAGAGCAAACGGATCATGGACCGCGCGCGATCTTTCCTTTCTCTTCTTTGTCCTATCTTCACCCCTTACTTACACACACACACACACACACACACACACACACACACACACACACACTTACATGCACTACACTACCACACATTTTGGGAGACCAGTCGGGAGCTTAGAGCTTGTCCTAACTGGGGGTGGTGCCTTGCTAGTGGGAGGCACGTGCTTGGGGAAAACACCGCGATCTGTGCAGGTCGGCGCCGTCTCTCGCCGTCTAGCGGGAAAGGATCACCGCCTCCCGCGATAAAACCTGCTGTACACTTAAGAGACCAATGACCTTAGCAGTTGACGCACCCGAAAATCAACCAACGAAGGAGTGTGTTGTTTGGTGCAGGAGGCGCGATGCGGTTTCGTCGTGCTGGTGATGTCTGCCTTCTGGATGACGGAAGCTGTGCCGCTGCCTGTCACCTCGCTGCTGCCCGTCGTGCTGTTCCCATTGCTCGGGGTGCTGGGCACCGAGCAGGTGTGCATCAACTACCTCAAGGAGACCAACATGATGTTTATAGGTACGCCCTTACGTCGTTCGTTCTTCGTAAATCTTGCAAGGAACGCGATATTTATTTTTATTATATAAATGCATTTGTTAATATTCTACTATAGAATTCTAAAAGTTTATATATGTCTGTATTGAACTTCAACTTCTGCCACAATGACTTCCTTCTCTACATTGTTTTTCGTTCAGTACCCCTTGATCAGTTGAGCGAATACTAGTATGGCCCCTTAATTTTGCTTCTATATATCATAAATGTCGCTTCACTGCGATTATTAATGAAGAATCAGGGAGTTATCAACCACAAAGTAATTTACAATATAAATTTAATATACAGAATAAACAGCCATACGCGTGTTTCGGGACTAATTTATCCAAACCTCAGTGGTTCTACAAAGATGCATGTAAGCAAACAAATATAATTAGAATATAAATTGCTATAAATAAACACAGGAGAAAAAAGAATACTATAAAAAAATACAGAAACAGAATACATACCCAGGTATCTTCACGTTCAATGTAGCTTCAAAATGCGCACGTTGGTTGAGCTAGTGGAGCTTTTGCTAGTTGTGGGAGGAGTAGGGCGGTGGATTGTTATGTCAGTGATGGGAGTAATATCAAATTGGTAATTCATCTGTCATGCAAATATGTTTTCTATTTCTTGAGATAGAAAACTTCTAAATTTCAAAGCCTTGCCAGCCAAGATAGCCAGAATTGTTGAAACCTTTATTCACATTTCAACTATGTATAGTAAGAGTGAGATGGGTATTGTGTAGCTCAAGGAAACGCACAAATTTTACTTCTCCCTATATATCTCCTACAATTTTTATATTTTTACTTCAACTCAAAATCATTCGTTGTAATCAACGTGCCACGTTACACAAAACATCCTAAGGGTTGTCTCGACAATTTTTTGCGCGAATAGAGAATGTAAGTTTGACAATACATATTATGAAATATCCATATTTTTTTAACGATGCGAGAAATTTATGAATTTACCTTACATATATTACAAGACTAGCTCAAATAAATTAAACATCATTCAAAACGCTTAGCAATATCCTTCTCGTAGGACGCCTGAGTGGCAATTTTCTCATTTTAAATTCAGACTCTGCCAATATTTGTTAGGGTCTCGGTGAAATGTTCCTTCTTTCAACAAACCATGTTTTTTTCAGGTGGCTTAATTGTTGCTATAGCAGTCGAAAACTGCAACTTGCACAAACGAATAGCGTTGCGGACGATTTTAACTGTGGGAACCAGCCCTAGAAGGTGAGGATCATTGTATCAAGACTTATGTTTTGCCTAGTTACTTATTTAGTGATATGTTCATTCTACAGGAAACTTATGCAGAATAAAATATCTTGTCAATGTTTCACTCGCATTTTTACGCGCATTTCTTAATTTCTAGGTTGATGCTGGGTTTCATGTGCACCACTTGCATTCTCTCTATGTGGATATCAAATACGGCCACTACAGCAATGATGGTACCAATAGTGCAGGCCGTAATTGATGAACTAAAAGCGGTAAGTAATTCATACATAATCGGATTCTGTATTCCAACTAAGAGTTAAATTTCACCTAGGATTATTTTAAAATAGTGGCGCTACAGGATGGCACGGACTTTCTCGTATTATTTTTCGATTATCTTTGGTCTGGGCTAGCTATTCGGACTTGCCACATACTCTTGCCAGCTACCATCTATCGCTACCCAAGTACGTTTGAAAAAATTTGGACCGTTTTTAAGAAAACGGCGTTTAAGCGTTACTGGAAATGTGAAGTTTGAAGCTACTTTTCACAGAAAATTTTGAGTTTTTGAACAATTTCATTAGAAGTCATTTGAAGCACTTAAACGCACAAATGCAATAGGGTTTGTAAATTGCTGGAAGCGAGCAAATTAACGGCAGAGGAAAAATTTTGAACAATTACATTTGTGTATTTTTTGACAAAACAAAAGAATACAGGAAAATGAATTTTACGTCTTCTCGAATAGTACAATTAGCACTATCCGTTAGGGAAAATTTCTAGAAAACATTTAGAGCCATTATTGAGAAAATGGCGTTTGATCTTTTCTGAAAATGCAGAATTTTGAGCACATTTTCTCAGAAAACTTTTGAATTTTCGAGAAATTTTATGACATGATTTAAAGCACATGTACTCATAAATACAATAATGTGAACAAATTGCCGCTAGTGTAAATATTAACGACGTGAGCCACAAGTCAAGAAAAGAATTTTAGTGATTTCTGAAAGGAAAAAAAAGAATAGAGCAATATGAATTTGTCATCTTAGATAGTACATTTATACTATCCCTACCGAAAGTTTAGAGAAAGTATTTGAAGCCGTTTTCGAGAAAATCTTGTTTTTTGTTATTTTTTAATACTTCACAAATTGCACGCAAATATTGCGCGAAAATACTAAAATTTTCCAAGTAATATTACATTACCTAAATGAAAGAACTAATTACATAGAATAAATTTTTTTGAAGGGAAAATCTATCTCTAATTTTTTGTTGTAGGAAGACGCCATAAAAAAATCATACTTTGCAATTTTCGAAAATTCAGAGTTAACCGTGACAACCGGACCCACACCATCTTTTTACATGTATTTTACTCTTTTTTTTTAACTTTAAAGAAAAATTGGGTGCCATTTTTGAGAAAATTTTGAAAATATCCTAGGGGCTTCACGTAAAGTACCCCCAAATTTTAAAGAATGTTTTTCAAAATCGCAAAGCTTTGGGTCGAGCTAGATCGACCGGGGAATATCCATTTTGGAGAAAATCCTACGTACGATTTAGGCGCTAGCGGCGTTGACGGACGGATTAATAAATTGTTTTAAAATACTTTAAACATATTTTTGTGTTCCAGCATTATAAACGACCTTCTTTCGTTACAAGAAATCCTTCATGAAATGGTATTTTATGGCAAAGATCATAACTTATATTAGCCTTATCATAACTTATCCAGCTAATCGCATCAAGTGAATCTTGGGGCAGTGGCGTTAAACTCCACAGCCGAGCACCGATATAAAATACCTGTAATTTCATAATAAAGTTGTTTCGAAAAATGAACATTGATTATCTTATAAATTTATGATGTTGTTACTCAAAAATAACGTATGCAACTAGTTCGCAATGTTGAAATATTACGCAACTCGCTCCAAACGTTGCTCTTTTTCAAAATGTGTACTAGTGCAATAAAGCTTAACATTATAAACTAGTTGCCTAATATACTGTTATGAACTATTATAACTTTTTTTAAATATTGGGGGCTCGCTATCCAGCGGTGGCCATCCATGATCAGGTTTTACTACGCATATACCTTAATCCAGAGGTTTTCAAACTTTTCAGGCCGCCCCCCCCCCCCCTCACTGCCTTGGTAAGCCATACGACCGCGCCCTTATAATGTATTGTACATACTACATATACTTGTATTTTGTTATAATATATGTTTGCGTTGTTTCGTAAAAAGCAAGTACAGAATCATTTTTTAAAAAAACCTTAATAATTTTCTTAAATTGTTGGTTTGAAGACCTTAAAAAATCAAGATTAAACTTCTACATTAAACACTTCTATACTTGAATTTATTCATAGCTGCCTGTGACGTAAATCAGCTGTTACGGTGTCGTCCAATCGGAAGGTTGAAAGTCACCATAGTGACAAGGTCCCGATTGTATGGCACCAGGGGGGGGACGCTTGCACATGGTATACGACTTCACCCAATCAGCTTCAGACACCAGCTTGCGTCGCAATATTAACGTGAATTTTAAATGTAACAATGTGATAATTTTAGTAACTGGCTGCAAGAAATTGAAACAGATTTATGAAGCATTTCTTTTTAATATTGCATCTAGCACACCTAGATCTAGCACACGCTTATTTTTGGTTGGTTACCGTTGAAAATGGTCATTTTGTACCACTTTCAAAATGTTTCTCAACACTACCACAGTCTATTAATAGACAGTGTTAATAGACTGTGACACTACTCGTTCTCCATGCAACATCGCGGCCAGTGGTTCGTGACGCAAACTGATGGTCCGCAGAACGAGCAAAAATCGGTGCGCCGGAGGTAACCACCCATGTATTTCCACCATGGATGGCACCATAACAGCTGATGAAATGTCACGGGAAGCTATGGAAAAATCGCAGTATAATGTAATGGGAGGGATTGTTTTTTTGTCTTCACAAAGCTTTATATAACGATGTGAGGTGTCCGACAGTGCAACTCTTAGTGTGTCTTTAATTCAATAAGTTAAATCTTAATTTTAAAGATATTTTACGGTTTTACAATATTGATTTTTAAAATTTTGAAAATACAAGATTGATTTTTCAAAATTTCTCGCACCCCCCCCCTTCTGCAGCCATTGCGCCCTAGTTGGGGATCGCGCCTCACAGTTTGAGAACCTTTGCCTTAAGGCCTCATTCACAATGCAAACTTAAACGTATCGTAATACCGTAAACTTAGCAGTAAAATTTACACGTAAAAACAAGCATGCACAAAGACGAACTAAAGCTGGAACGTATGTTTCGCCTGAACCAATCAGATTTCAACGTATTGAAGCTTGATCGATTCGTTTCTAGCATGGTGGAAAGATCTTTTCACTGTAGCTTTTTCTTCGATTTTCCTATCGAAGAAATTCTAAATTCTATAGTCCTATATAAATGCGAGTAGTTGTATTAGTGCTCGCATTTCCTTTATTTTATAAAGAAGGATTCTCTTGTAGCAAATTCACGAGTAATTCGTCGACCGTAATCATTTTATTCGCCACTATAAGATAGTCACAAGAAAAAATCCCAAATTCTTACTTTGAATTCACTACTCGCATCAAACCCGTTTGCAAAATAGTTCAATAGATAACGGTAATGAAATTACAGAACCACAAACTACTTAAACACAATCTGAAATTCACCATGTTTGTTTATGCTGCTCTCTGACTGGTCTTCGGTAGAATTCGGCGTCAACTTTAGAGTTCACAAGCATCAGGCTTGTGACGTTAAGTTTACGGATTTACGTCTACGGTTACATCAAGAACGTAAACGGTCTCTTAATAACTCATTTCTAGGTTTTGCAGCACGTTACATTTATGTTTAAGTTTGCATTGTGAATGAGGCCTAATCCTCCCTTGCTCGTGTCGCAGCAAAAGGATCGCGAGCGGAAGCCCTCGCAACTGGTGGCGGTGGCGGATTCGGAGGAGGCGAGTGGAGGCTTTGATCACGAGACACGCCGCAAGTCCATCATTGTGAAGAAAGAGAGCAAGGACCTCAAGGATCTCAAGGACTTCCGAGACTTAAAGGAAGTCCCAGAGGCCGTGGACGTCGAGTAAGTGCGCGAAAGAATGCGACACCGTCGGGGGCAAAGAGATCGTTTAGAAGGGCAGGGCATTCGTTAACGCCATGATACAAAGATTAGAGGGTATTCTAAATACGCTAAGAGTCTTCGTCTTGTCCGCAGACAATTAACCGAGGTCTTCGGGCACAGGACTGAAATAGCGAAAAGAGACGCAATGGACTATTTCAGTGATCACAAATTTTGCGGGTAAAACAGTTCTTTAAATGTTTTTAACTCAAAACTGAAAAAAAAGACATTCGAGAAGAAAAGCTACATTTTAATAGTAGTTTAATGATTGAGTATCATGGTTTCTTAGAGAAACGATGCTTATATTGGAGCTTGAATTTAAAATAATATCTTCAATAATAAAATTGTTATAATTCTGACCATTTCATATTCCTCTCGCTCAGGATGAATTACGGGCCTGAGTGCCTTTTGGCTGCTTTGCTGAAACATACACAATGTATTACCTTTTTTTCGGTACATTGGGATACATTACGAACGCATTCATCCTAGGGGAATACAAATAAAAAAAGAAAATGGGAAGTTCATAAGAAAAACGTTGGATGCAATAAACTTTGTTCACGGGCATCTCGTCGCCAAAACCGCTTTATAATGTTCGCTTTTAGAATTCTAACTAAAAGCGCTGAAAAGTTATTATTTAATTGAGACACAGAGGTCAAGAGATACGAGTGACTTTTTTCCAGACCTGAAAAAATGAACACTAAAGCTTACAGGTTGTATTTTGTCCCAGATAAATTTTTCATTGTTTAATTCATTTCATTGTTCACTCTCTCGAATCGACAGTCGGGTTGGTGGTCCCACAGCGATACCCACTGTTGTCCCAGTTAAAATTAGACCTTTGATAGGTTTTGATGAATGCCCTGCACTTTGCGTTAACTCATCTTTTTTTCTTTCAGGAACCTTCAACAGAGGCCTGATCAAGAAACTATTTGCTACTACCTCGGAGTCGCTTACGCCTCCAATTTGGGAGGTGCAGGAACTCTCACCGGTACAGGAACGAACCTAACTTTCAAAGGGATCTACGACAGGTATGGTATTCCGTGTCGCAGACCAGAGTTCTCAACGCGTGATGATTTCTACTGACGACGTTATTACCTGTTCTCGCTCGAGGTCTCGCTCTGTTAGGGAAATATTGTTGAACATTTTTTGCAAAACTGAGAACTGGTAACTGTACATTGTAGACCACATGATCGTCCATAATTTAAAAGGAATCAGGATCTACTCTGTAGCTCAACAACTTAAAGAAGGAAAAGGAAGAAAAAAATCAGATTGGACAGTATTAGTTTCCCGCCGATCGGTCTGCTCTCCTAAATCTAAGACAGTTTTTCAGCCAGTTCGTTTTTTCCTGTACTTATTAATATTTGTTTCTGTTCTGGGATCAGTAATTTTAGGCTTTTAGAGGCAGAGTTGTAGCGAAGACCTAGCTTCTCAGGTGGAAATGTTGGACTAAAAGAGAAGGGATCTTTTCTTCCTCCACTACTTTCCAGAATTTCTTTAAGTATGTATGTGTGTATGTACGTGTGTGTACGTGTGTGTATGTGTGTGTACGTGTGTGTGTGTGTGTACGTGTGTGTGTGTGTGTGTGTATGTGTATGTGTGTGTATGTGTATGTGTGTATGTGTGTATGTGTGTGTGTGTATGTAATGTAAAGTAATAATAATATAATAGTAATAATTAAAAGTTTGCAAATGAATGTCGCTGGATAAATAATATCTAGCGGTGTATACACTGCAAGATTTTTTCATTTGGTTTTTCAATTAAGGTTTTTCATTTGTAACTTTATTAAACGGACAAGTCATATTCAGTAGAAATTGAAAGAAATTGTATCTTAAATTGTTTAAGCACTAAGAAATGGGAATCCTCTGATCCTAGAGTAAATACAGTGAAAGCATATATACTAGTACCAATGTTTGGGCAATGAATTTACATTCCATATTTTTCAGATTGAAGTATCACAACAAAAGTATATTTTTATCAAGATTTGTGACAAATTTCTGGAAGATGTTAATTTTAGTTTTATCTTCAAGTAACCTCCTTTCAACATTGCCCTCAAGTTTTCAAGTCTTTAAAAATTCTAATTTTTAATAAAAATTAAATATGTCAATAATTTCAGGGAGCTAGAGGAATTGATATTAAGCAACTAGAACTGATCAAAAGAACTATTACGTAGAAATGATTTTGTAATTAGATAATGTTCTGTATGTTACTGACAAAATTGGAGAATTCCAAGAATAAAACGAACTCCTACTACTTTCCTCCTGTCTTCCATTGCCTTTCAAATGCTTTTGATATTCATTTAGTTTCTTTTCTTAACATAATAGGCAATCCATAAATTACATAATGCAAATTTGGAGTATTTTGAATACCCCCTCACCTCTTTGTTGTGCATCCATAATGTGCACCTGAACTCCCCTAAATAGAAAAGCTTGCAGCAACATAAAGATCAACAACCAATAACATCAACAACCAATAACAACAACAACCACCAATAACATCAACAACCAATAACAACAACAACCACCAATAACAACAACAACAACAACCACCACCAATAACAACCTCCCTTGTAAATGCAATAAGTGGAAATAATTTGCAGCACAGTAAAAACAATTTCTATTAATTTTATTTGTGGCCATAAAATAATGATAATTAAAGTAAGATTTATTTGGCAATGCGAAATGCATCAAACAATACAATTGGGGGTGATTTACGCGTAAAGGATGGGTGCATAGGCAACAAAATTATTTGTCATAAGCCATGATCACATATCATCGAGATGACACATGGGCAAGAGCCAACTGTACCACTTCAAAAGGATTCCAGAATATACTACATATTAGTTTTGAATATTTTCTTTGTAATCTTGCAAATCCAACAAAAATTGTTTAAAAAAATGCATTTTATTGCAATTATTTACATCAAATAAATTTACTTTATTCATCTTTTTAAAGCAAATTATTTTGTTAATGTTTTGGTACAAGACTGAAAAAAGTAATTGTTTCAGTAAATGTTGAAGAAAAAAAAATTTCAATGATGTCTAACAATTAACTAATATCCTCTTACCCCTATGAAATGCAGCGTAAAGCTGCCACAAACCCCTCCCCCCTCTATTGTTAAGTAATTTATGGACTACCTCTAATTGCAATTTGAATAGTTCTTAATTCAATTTTCTTCCCCCTCATACTATTATATCATAAACCTTTTCCTAATTGTTTCAGTGTTTTTCCTGACAGTGAAGGTATAAACTTTGCAAGCTGGATGATATTTTGCATTCCTCTCACCATAATCAACATTTTGGCAGCTTGGCTGTGGTTACAATTTCTATTCATGGGACTATGCAGGTTTGTATTTAATGTGGAAATGAAATGTAAAAAGAGAACTTTTTAATTATTTTTCATTCCTAAAACTTTATCACAAAATTCAGGTACATCCAAAATTCAGTTTCATGATCTTGTTGGTCCTAAGTAATCTTTATGAGAAGAGAAAGATTATGGAGGGAGCTTCAGAAGTGAAAGACCTACATAATTTTTTTTTTTTTTTTCCTGTTTATCAATATGGAATTTTCCATTTCGTGTGTGTGTGTTTTAAAAATATTACAAAAGGAAATTAAAAATATTTTTCTAACTTGATCTTTTTAAAACCCAAATCAAACTTTCCACATATTACTAAGAAATGCTTTTTATATCCACTATTCAAAGAAATGAAAAAAATAGAAATTGAGAAACAAAAGTGGAATGTAATGACTTCTTAGTAGCCATTTTTGGTCTTAAATATTTTCATATAAAAATTTTAAAATTTTATTTGCGTATCAAAAGTATTGTATGCATTTGGCTAATTTAATCTTGCATTTAAGATAATTATTTTTTTTAGGATTCATTTCTGAGATTATAACACAGTAAACCCTCATTAGCACATACTCACTTATCACAAATATTGCCATAAGAAACGTTAATGTTTATATGACAAACGCTTATTATTTAGATCCCTTGGAATTCATGTAAATGAGGGTTTACTAAATATTCTTCATATTCCCTTTTTATTGTTTCCTGTAAAGATACAAACTCAAACTTGTGTATTCCAGAAAACAGAAGAAGATGGTAATGACAAAAGAACAGGCTGAACAAGTCAGACAAGTTATCAGAAAAAAATATGATGAACTTGGGCCAATGACTTTTCATGAAGCTTCTACCTTGATCCTTTTTATTGCCCTCGTGTTAATGTGGTTCTTTAGGGAACCTGAATTTATTCCTGGTTGGGCAGAATTTATATCTGATGTGTGAGTAATTGCTAATAACTTGAAAACTGATAATTAATCATGGATTTTAAGAAATTACATTATTATTTACAACTATTTTTTTTCAATAGAGAGATTCAAGATGCTACCCCAGCTATGTTGATTGTGTTCCTTATGTTTGTTTTACCATCAAATTTAAGTTTTCTGAACCCAAATTCAACAGGCAAGTACCTGAGACTTTTCTTTAGTTTATATTATCCTTTTGTTTTGTTATTTTAATACTTTTGATGTATACAGTTCTCACTATGAACAACGTTCCTGTTACACATCTTTCTAATACATTGGAGAACTAAATTTTACATCAAACTTCATTGATTTTATTATTGTTTTAAAAAACTTTTTGTATTATTGAAATTAATACTGCACATTTCAATAACAATGGTACTTTTTTTTTTTTTTTTTCTTTTCCCCTTTCCTTTCCTTCCTTTCGTTCTTTTTTTATTCTCATATCACTTTTCTTTTCCTATTTAGGCGTAAGTCCTTCCATTCTTCACTGGAAATTGGTTCACGAAAAAGTACCTTGGGGAATAGTTTTGTTGCTTGGTAAGCATTATTCTCCAGATTTGAATTTAAATATTATGTCCATCATTCAATGTTTCAGTAAATTTTTTTTCAATTTAATTTTATGATTGTAGGAGGTGGATTTGCAATGGCTGAAGCCAGCAAACAATCTGGACTGTCAACATTGATTGGTCAGGATTTGCTGGTTCTGAAAGCACTCCCACTACCTTTAATTCTTGTAATCATATGTACAGCAACATGTTTCCTTACTGAAGTTTCATCAAATACAGCAATTGCAAATATTGTTTTACCTGTCCTTGCTGAAATGGTTAGTATACTAAAATACAGTAATAGTTAAATGAATTTGATGCATTTCCTTTACTTACACTATTTAAAAAACATTTCTAGGCTGTGGCGATGAAGATTCATCCACTCTATTTCATGATGCCTGCAACTCTCTGCTGCACCTATGCATTCATGTTGCCTGTTGCCACCCCTCCAAATGCCATTGTCATGGCAGCATCCAACATGAAAACAACAGATATGGTAAGGAATTGTGTAGCCATTCTGCTGACATGATTATTAATGGTGAAAAGGGAGGGAAGGAAAACGGGGGTTCAATCAAAAACAGGGATGAGGGGGAGAATAGAGGACAAATATAAAATAGTCCTCAATGCTTGAGAAAACATTGAGATCTTAAACCACTGAATACTAAAAACGATGATGATAATGATGATGATTAGACCATTTTTTTTAACAATGAAAAGGAGAACAAAAAAATTTATGAAAAAAGTAAAATGTAAATAAATGAAACATTTTATTAATTCAAACAAAAATACACTAATTATGTGTATATTACTTTTAATTATTTAATTAAATAAGGATTTTTCCATTGAATTAATATTTTTTTGCAATACATTATTTTCTAACAATGTGTTGTAAATTTCGGAGAAAGAAATATCCTTCATATTGGATTTTATGGTAAGTGCTGCAGCTAGAATATCAACAATTATTCAATTGTGATTTCTCACTCGATTAACTAGATTAACACATTAGTTTTAAAATGTCAAGTAGGAGGACACTTTTCGAGGAAAGGCAGAACCTACAAAGGTCCTGCCTAAAGGGCTGCAATTGATCACTTTAATGATGATGATGATGATGATGATGATTATCTTAAATATGAGAATTGTTTACAAATTTTAGCAGTTTCCACAAATGGCTTCATATTTATTTACTTCTTAGTATTCAGAGACAAAGTGATTCATTTTCTGTTTCTTCTTTTCTGCAGATGAAGGCAGGATTTGGAATGAACATTATTTGTCTAGTAATACTCTGTCTCTCCTACACCACATTGGGAGTTACAATTTATGATTTGCACAATTTTCCTGAATGGGCACATCTTCCAAATGCTACAGCTGCAGCATGAATTTGAATCAAATGGAATCCTATGTCCAGTTGTGTGATGCAAGTATTTAACTCGAGAGACTTGGCGAGATTTGAACCAAGACAGATTTTTATGCTGTGTTTAATGGTGAAGACTTTTGAACAACCTCACCTACTGTTTGTACATATTTTTTAAAGTATTTATTTCATGATTTATTTGAGAGTAATTTTTGAATTGCTCTCTTGTCAAGAAATCGACGAGATTACATTTATCAGTATTTTCAAGTGTATGGTGTTTTGCATAAGCTCCTGCACATACCAAGGACCAATGATTTTTATTTTTTGTGGTTTTAGTACTGATATTTTTTCCTTGTAGTGTGAAGTTATAAATGTATACTTGATTTTCATCTGTATAAATTTTTTAAGTCCTATTTTTCTCTGTGAAAGTTATAAATGTTTACTTTCCTGAATTCTACATAATCTTCTGTATTTGAAATGCAGTAGACAGAGAGTCTTTTTATTGAAGATAAAATGTTATATAAATGCATGATGTAACAGTTTACTTGCTGGCTAAATTTTGTAATCAGGAGCTTTTGATTGTGGCAGTTTCTGGTTTACAATATTTTAAATTTAATATGCAGTTTTAAAGTTGAAATAATTATTTGGTCATTGTTGAATGACACTACATGTACCTGCCTTTCTTCTTGTTGTTTCCCTGATTTTTATTTACAAAAGCAAATACATATGGGAAAGAACTATCTTCTTCATATACATCATCAAAATTTTAAGAAAGCTGTTCATGAATCTGTAATACTGAATAAAATGTTGAAAATATATAAAATTAATTTTTAACAGAATACTTACTTAAAAGCCTCAAAACCCAATCTCAATCATTTCTGTTGGTTCCATTACCCATTTTATTTCAATTATTGTATCGATAAATATTTTCTTTTGTTTAACAGATTGTATTCATATGTAGTTCATTTTTTTAAACCAATGTGAACAAGGGTAGTTCTTTTGTGAATTACTGTTTTTTTAAGAATTAAATTATTCTAGAATACCTTCAGAGGCACAAAAAAAATTTTAACTCCTTTTAAGGTATTTGAGTACATATCAAGCAAAGTTCAGTTCAGACATTAGCCTTTCCCTTATTAACATAAAATAATTAACTCTTTAAAGAAGAATAAAAACAATCTTACTGCAATTATACTTATGTTCTTTTAACAAAAGAGAAATTGTGAAGGGTTGAACTGGGAAATTTAAAACAGATTTCTTAATACAATAAAAGAAATTTAAGGAAAACTATTCAGATGAAATTTTGTTCAAATAATCCAATATGCAACATGCATATCATTCATGCGTGACATAACTGATGAAGTTATGAAGTGACACAACTGAAAAGTACCCATTTTGCAGTAGAATGATTATATCTAAACACTGCAATTTATTTCACAATGTGCCAGTGTTTCGCTCTACATTGAACCAGTTTTGTGAACTATATTAAGTTGCTTTTATTAATAAAAATGTCAATTTTCTAAACATCCCTTACCTTAAAAACAACTACTTTTGAGGTGACCCTATGCACTGATGTCAAAATATTTGGTACCTACTTGAGTTTAGTTCAAGCGAGCATTGCCGCTATCTCTGATGTAATTCTGGCCGGGAGGTCCCAGGATTCGAGTTCTAATAGTGGATTTTTGACACTACCATATGGCTAGATTGAATTCAGCCACTGTTTGAAGGAGAATTATATTGGCTTGCTGCTATGGTCGATAATTGTTCGTGGCTTCTCTGATCAATATCGGGCGAATATCAGAGCAGTACCCTAACAAACGGACCACGGACTACACATGATCTTTCCCTCCCCTTATCCTATCCTCTCCCATTGTGCACATGCAGACACAGGCATATACAAACACGCAGACACAGAGATATGAAGTCAGGCAGGCAGATAGAACGTCACAGAGAGCGACACAGCGAGACAGACAACCATACACGGTAATGGACAAGTATGTGAAGTCGCCTACCCAGTCTCCAACTTGCCCTGACATTCTTTCGAGAATCGTGACGACCTTATTCCCACGTCACCCGGCGATCTTACGAAAATCATGCCATGTGATACAGAAATGATACCACCAGACACTACGGATGAGCTACTGCACGTAATCAGCAGAATTGATAATACCAAAGCTCCGGGGGCCGGATTGTATCCCCAACATTGCCCTCAAGACTGTGATATCCGCTCATAGTTAAGTCTTCGTGGATCTGTACGAGTCATGTCTGAGAGAAGGGATATGTCCTGAGTGATGGAAGAAAAACAAGAACTATTACTTCTTCCAAAGGGGAAAAAACCTGAAGTGCCAGTGTCTTACCGGCTGCATGCTCGATACTACATGTAATACTGCGATACGACCGCATTCTCACTGTGCATGCTCGATATTGCAGGTAAGGTTGTCGAGAATATTATTATCGTAAGATTGGAAGATGCAGTAGAAAAAGGACGACTCTCAGAGAACCAGTAGGGGTTTCGCAAGACTCGCTCAACTGTCGACGCTGTTAAGCTTGTTGACATTCTCCGCCATTAGTGGGAGCAGTTGGAAAAGAGACCCCAAAAAGTACTTTGCGGTTGTAACTTTGGTCTTAAAGAATGACTTTAACTCACCAAGACGGAGTGACATCAATAAAGCCCTTCAGCAAATCAATGTGCCTACGTACTTGAGGATCGTGGCTGAATATTTCAGTCGAAGAATCTTGGTGTACAATACGGATGATAGACCGAAGGTACACAATATCACCGCTGGCGTTCCACAAGGTTCAGTGCTGAGTCCACTACTGTGGAATATCACGTATGATGAGATTCTTAGACCCCCACTTCCAGAAGAAACCAAGATCATAGGCTTCGCAGACGACATTGCCATCGTTGTCGTCGCAAAATTTGTAGAAGAGATAGTGTGCATCTGCAATGAAGCCATTTCCAATGCTAGTCGTTGGCTGGATTCCGCAGGATTGCAGCTTGCCGAACACTCGTGTTCGGCTAGCAGTGAAGGTTATGCTTGTAACTAGCAGAAGGAAGATAGAATCTATCACTCTCAAAATAGGTCATCTCAAATTTTCATCGTGACATACGATAAAATACCTCTGTATCATGATCGACACGCGCTTTCCTTTAGAGACCACTTGGACTATCCCAGCAAGAAAGCAGTGGTGAATGCTGCGTTGTCCCGATTAATGCCGAAAACTGGAGGGCCTAGTCATGAAAAAAGTGCTAGCTTCGGTCGTTACATCGATTCTGATTTACGGATCACCTGTTTGGGTCACCTCTACAGCTACGAAGAACTACGTAGGAGGAATGGCGTCAATATATCGGCTGTCTGCGCTCAGAGTGACGTGTGAGTTCCGAACCGTTTCTAATGAAACATATTGGGTGATAGCCGGAATGGTCCCGCTAGATATATTGGCCCGTGAACGACAAAGGCGTTATGAAAAGAAAGACGGGATGCGAAACTGCTTGGAACAACTTCCAGAATGGTAGCAGCGATGGCACACTTCATTCAAGGGAAGGTGGACCTACCGACTGATTCCTACAGGTGGAATCGTGGATCAGCCGAAAGCACGGTAAATTATCTCATCCAACTTCTGACGAGACATGGATGCTTCAGAGCCTACCTTCACAGGTTCAAACAGGTTGGTACTCCATACTGTTCTGAGTGTGAACCTGCTGTCGTGGATGCCGAACACGTGTTTTCAGTGCCCACGTTGCGATCCTCAACGACCAGGTTCCGTTGAGAGGCTTGGGGTAGAGCAGATGAATCCAGAAAACCTAGTTGATAATATGCTTGCTTCTGAAAGTAGTTGCAAAGCGGGGTGTGAATTTGCATAAGAAGTATTGCTCGAATTGAGAGGCCTGGAAAAAGAAAGGGAAGAATCATGATCCCACTCGACTATTATCAGGATATATACAATATATTATTAAACTGGATCACTATTCCACTCTCCGCGATGTAATGCCTACAGGCGGTTCCGCGGAGAGGATGGAGGAGAAGGGAGGTTCTGTTTTAGTGGGTTAAAATCTCACACTCTGGGTGGTACAGGCTGCACAGTGCCTTTTGAATATTTCCATCTACCCTCGTAAAATGGCACAAACAGACCTGGCAGGCAGATACAAGAGGCAGGCAGACATAAGGGACGTGAAGAGAAAGAAGAGGCTCTTTATAATCTCGAGAAGATTGTTGAACTTCTGGAGTTTGTCAAACCTCGCCGCAATGTGCATGGCGTGATCAAGAAATTAACCTATGCGATTCGCACATGTTTTAATGATGTGGTTGCGGTTCAAGAAAAAGGGCCGTTCTCTCCAGATCCTCAGTCTACTATACGAATTCTCTAAAGGAGATGAGCACTCACCCAAAAAGACAAAAGTCGTGAGTACAGGGGCGAAGACAAAAAGCAAATCACCGCGCAATCGTGAGCACCACGAAAAAGTGACGATGGAAATGAATGAAATTCTGAAGAGCAAGGAAGACAAATCCCTGGCTGAAACGCCTTATTTAGTATCATTAGGAAGCGAGTTTGAGTGTGAAGAGGTTGATTGAAGAAAGAAGGAAAAGCGTTCGAAAACTCGATAAAGGCCACCAAAGCCAGATGCTTTGGTAAAAAGAAAAAGAGACGATGGCTTATCCTACGCAGACATATTGAGGGAAATGAAAGGTGATGCGGAGCTCAAGAATCTGGGTTCAAATGCCACTCAGATTCCCAAGACTGCATGCGGCGATCTTCGTCGCATGCCGATGTGGCCGATATGAGAACACTCACCCATGAAGAGACCATTCAGGTGAAGGACCTGGCTGAAGTCACACCCAAAGAAAAAGTCCATAATGCTTTGGTTGATCAATTCTCAGAAGTGAAGGATTTACGGGCATCAGTAGTGAAATTCCTAAGGCCAGCATATGGGGGGGACACAGGTAGCAGTAGTCAGTCTCCCGGCCACAGTGGCTAATGCCCTGTTAGCGGCTGATAGTGTTAGAATAGGATGGGTAAATGCCGATTGCGTGAAAGGAAAGCTCCCCTGAGATGTTTCAAATGCTTATATTTTGGATACATAAGTCGGGCATTTGCACATAAGAGCCAATGTGACAGATCGAAGTTGTGCTTGAATTGCGGTGATGATGATCACTTCGCTAAGACATGTACGAAGGATCCCAAGTGCTTGCTCTGCATACAAAACGGCAAAAGCAGCAAACATGCTACCGGGTGTAATAAGTGTCCTTCCTACCAAAGAGCGCTAAAGAAAATATTGGACAGATCATGAAAATAGTTCAAGTAAATCTGAACCACTGTGAAGTTACTCATGATATTCTAGCACAGTCTGTGAGGGAATGGGAGACAGATGTCACGATTCTGTGAAAACAATACAGAAACTGCGACGATTTATCGTGGGTATCCAACCAATGCAATGAGGTAGCAATTTGGGCATGTGGGAATCGCCCATTCCAACAGTAATGATTCGAGCCGAAGTTGGATTCGTCTGGGTCAAAATAGATGGATTTTATATTTTCAGCTGTTACGTGTCACTAAACGCTACGTTTGATGACTTTGAGCAATTCCTGGGCCGTCTAGTTCTTGACGCCAGAGGTCGCAACCCCCTAGTGATAACTGGGGGCTTCAATGCGTGGGCGGTGGAGTGGGGTAGCTCCACTACAAGAGAAGTCGAGCCGTCCTAGAATCATTCGCTCTCTTAAACGTAGTACTCGGTAACATCGGAGATACACATTCCGCAGAGGTGGTGTAAGATCTGTGGTGGACCTAACGTTTATGACAGCTTGTTGAGATTGGGAGTATCCTGGAAAGTCAGTGAACATTACACACACAGCGACCATCAGGCAATTGTATACGAGGTGCAATATCAAAGAAATTGTTACGTTGGAACGAGATAAGGTGAGGAGATGGAAAGCCAAAGCGTTTGACGAGGAAGTACCATCAGGGACGGCTGAGACAAATTATGAACTGGATAACCAGAGCTTGTGATGCAACTATGCCCAGAAGAGGAACCAACTACCGACAACATCACCAACGGCGTTCCACAAGGTTCGATGGAGTGGAATATCACGTATGATGAAGTTCTTAGACTCCCACTTTCAGAAGGAACCAAGATCATAAGCTTCGCAGACAACATTGCCATCGTCGTCGTCGCAAAATTTGTACAAGAGATAGTGTGTGTAATGAAGCAATTACCATTGGTAGTCGTTGGTTGGATTACGCAGGATTGCAGCTTGCCGAACATAAGACAGAGGTGTTGCTTATAACTAGTAGAAAGAAGATAGAATATATCACTCTCAAAGTCGGTGATCACAAAATTTCATCACAACCTGCCATAAAATATCTCGGCGTCATTATCAGCACGCGCTTGTCCTTTAGAGACCACTTGGACTTCGCCGACAAAAAAGCGGTGGTCGTGACTAGCTTAATGCCGAACTCTGGAGGACCTAGTCATGAAAAGAGAAACCTGCTTGCCTCGGTCGTCACGTCGGTTCTGCTCAACAGTTCATCAGGATGGGCCAACTGAAGAGCTACGTAAGAGGCATGGCTTCAATATGACGGCTATCTGCGTGCCGTTCCGCAATAACCCTAAGCAGTTTGTATCATAGCCAGGATGATCCCAATCGACATGAACCGTGAACGGCAAAGGCGTTACGACAAAAGAGACGAGAAGCAGAAATACTTGGAACTACTAGCAGAATGGCAACAGCAACGGCACACTTCCTCCAAGGAAAGACGGACCTACCGACTGATTTCTACAGTTAAATCGTGTATCCATCGAAAGCACGGCGAGATAAATTTAAATTATTACCTCACGCAGCTTCTAACGAGACATGGATGCTTCAGAGCTTACTTTCACAGGTTCGAACTGAATGATATTCCTCATTGTCCTGTGTGAGAACCTGAAGTTGAGGACACGAAACACGTGTTTTTTCA
Source organism: Teleogryllus occipitalis (assembly GCA_011170035.1). NCBI lineage: Eukaryota > Metazoa > Arthropoda > Insecta > Orthoptera > Gryllidae > Teleogryllus > Teleogryllus occipitalis. The sequence continues at coordinate 506,424 of BLKR01000293.1, forward strand.
GTGCCCACGTTTCCCACCTCAACGAGTCACTCCTGAGATATTTGATATAAGCCATATGACTCCAGAAAACGTAGTTGCATGTATGCTTGTTTCTGAAAACAATTGGAGGTCGGTAAGTAATTTTGCACAAGACGTATTTATGGAATTGAGACGCCTAGAGAACGGAAGGAGGGATATCTCATGATCCCTCGCTTGACTAATTTCAAGTGACTGGGACACTGTTTCACTCTCCGCGATGTAATGCCCGTAGGCGGTTCCGTGAAGAGGATGGAGGAAGGGCGGTTCGGTTTTAGTGAGTAAAAATCTCACACACTGGGTAGTACAAGCTACACAAAGTCTTTTGAACAGTGGCGGCTGCTGCCCCAACAGACTAGAGGTTGCACTCAATCGAAAGTCGGATATGTAATTTACAAAATTCAAAATAAGAATATATAATAAAAATGTATGCAATTCAAATCAATTAAAACTAAGTTAAATAAAAGTCTATATTTATTTATTTATTTTTATTTATTTTACGTCAAAAAAACAGTAAAAACTGCGTATGACGTGCTATGAAGAAAAGTGAATTGTGTGCACAATTTCAAAATTCTGTGATCCCTACACTAAGTCATATACTACTTAAATTTTGAATTTTGAAAGGGAGAAAAAAACAAAAAAAAACTCCCATGTAATAAAATCTATTTTCAAGGATAAATAAGCAATAAACTTTGAATTTTGAAAGGGAGAAAAAACAAAAAAAAAACTCCCATGTAATAAAATCTATTTTCAAGGATAAATAAGCAATAAATTTTGGCTCTTATTACTTCCTGTCGCGACAACATGGAAACGATCATTTGAATAACTATATTTCCCACTGAATTCTAGAAGACGTGCACAGAAAATGAAGTTACATTTATGTCCAGAAGCAAAACAAGGGGCCATCTCAGCATTTGCTCAATGGATCAGGGAAACTGGACGAAAAACCTGATCGAGATGGGGGTCATTGACCCGGAAGCTGTAGTACAATAGTTGTTACAGGTTGTTTATACTCATTTATACAGTCCAAATGGTAAATAATGCATTATGTATCATTGTTAAAATTAATGTTACTTTTCTTGTGATGCTCAGTATAGTCTCTAATTGTATAGAAACAGTTATGCAGCAGAAACGATTTCACTTGGGATTTAAACTTTTCTATTGAATTTAATCGTTTAATGTCATCTGGCAAAGTGTTGTAAAATAATGTACATGTATTGTATGTGAATTTTTTGTAATGAGCTGTTGATACTGTCACCTGATGAATATGATTTCTACGTCGAGTATTATAGTAATAGACTTCGGCATTTTCTGAAAATATATTCCCGCCCTTAAGCAAGTCATTTTTTACAAAAACCACTGATTCGTAAATAAAAAGACACGGTAATGGTAGAATTCCTAGATTAATGAAGAGAGGCTTACATGAATCACGTGGGTGGGATTTGGTTATTATTCGTACAATTCGTTTTTGTAATCTAAAAGTCTGGGAGCTATAAGATGTATTTCCCCAGAATATTATGCCATATCTCAGGCGGGAATGAACATTCCCGAAATATACACAACGAGCAGTATGAAGGCTGACTGAATTTGCAAGAATTCTGAACGCGTAGCATAATGAACTTAATTTTGTGTTCAATTCATTTAAATGGACGTTCCATTTAAAGTTTGACTGAATTGAGAGACCTAAAAATTTTGTTGCCTTAACATCAGTCAATGGTACATTGTTCATTTTCAATGGAGCACAGAATTGTTTATTTGAAATGGAAAACTGCATTAAAACCGTTTTCTTTTCGTTTACTATTAATTTGTTATTTCGGAACCAATTTGAAACATCTGATATTGTACTATTTACGGTTTTTTATTGCAAAGGATGTTCGTATCATCCGCAAAGAGAACCGTTCTTCCGTTTCGAATCGTCAAGCGCATATCGTTTACGTAAAGTAGGAACAGAATAGGGCCTAAAATCGATCCTTGAGGAACTCCACATGCAACGGGAAGAGTCGGAAAGGTGCGTACGTAATGTTCCATCATTCCAGTAAGGTATTTCAACTTTCTGAGATCGTTATTTAAGGTACGAACATAACCAATCTAGAGCAATACCATGGATTCCATATGAAGGTAATTTTGAAAGTAAAATGTCATGATCAATGATGTCAAAAGCTTTTGAGAGATCTAACAATAATCCAACAGGTGCCTCGTTTTGATCTAATGATGAGGCGACATCTTTAAGAAAAGAAAATATAGCTGTTTCCGTTGATTTTGATTTTCTAAATCCATGTTGGCAATCTGAAAGCGCGTCGTGTTTAGTGAGAAAGGTTTCCATTCGTACGTAAAAAAGTCTCTCTAATATTTATTTATTTTTTTTGAAAAAACTGATAGAAGAGAAATGGGCTGATAATTTTGAATTTCATTTTTGTTGCCTTTTTTGAAGAGCGGCTTAATTTTAGCTGTTTTGAAAATATCTGGAAACGTTCCAGTGCATAAAGATGCATTAACGGGTGTATAATGGCGTACGCACAAGTCTTTAACAAAGAATCTGGGAATTCATCTAAACCGGACGAATATTTTATTTTTTTTAGTTTATCGATTATTTTGAAAATTTCATAGGAAGAAGTTTCGTAAACGAACATTGTGTCTAAAATTTTGGGGGAACTGTCTGTTTTTGAATTTTGTGCCTGAAGACCCTTAGTGAGATCGGCAGCAATTCTCGAAAAGTATTGGTTAAAGAGACTAGCCACTGTTGCCGGATCGTTTATATTTATATCGTTATATTTTAAAACAACATTCTCTACGGGTTTTCTAGTTGATTTGGTAGTATTTTTTATTATATTCCACTTTGCTTTTGTTTTATTATTTGAGTTCAAAATATCCTGATGGTTTTTCATGATTTTAGCCTGCCTTATGACTTTTCGTAACAATGCTTTGTATTTTTTAAAGTAGATAAGGAAATCTTGAGATACGTCATGACGTTTAGAAATGAAAGAAAGAATTCGCTTGTTTTTACAAGATGTCCTAATCCCTTGTGTTATCCAAGAATTGCTCTTCCGTGAAATGTTTAATTTTCGTTTTTGAAGAGGAAAGCAAGTGTTAAAATGAATTAAAAGAGTTGAAAAAAAAAGAATTATATTTGTCGTTTGAATCAACAGTATTATAAAACGCTTCCCATGACTCCTGCATCAAGTAATCAATGAATAATTTAATTTTACTTTTAGTAAACAATCTAGTCATACGTGTATTATTTATTGTGTCAGTGATCGCATTTCTTATAAAGGTAAGAATTTGTGCATCGTGGTCACTGTATCCTAAATCTTTGGTTTCAACTTCATATCGAGTAGTAGTTTTGTTAATTATAATTTGATCAATTGCCTTCATCGAATGTTGAATTCGTGTAGGTATATTAATTGTAATGTCTAAATTGAAGGAATTAATTAAATTGAGAAACTTTTCTTTCTCGCAAGATTCGACCAGAAAATCAATGTTAAAATCTCCGCATACAACAATGGATTCAAAAGAGCGATTGCTGACTTTGTTAAGTGTTATCTCACCGGTAGCAGGTAGCTCAGTGCATCAACTGATGTCACTGCAGCGCCTCTAACCTGGAGGTCCTAGGTTCGAGTCCTGACGGCGGCAGGATTTTCGACACTAGCTTATCAGCTAGGTCGAATTCAGCTGCTGTCTGGAGGAGAATTATAGCGGCCGGCTGCTCTGATCGGTAGTTTTCCGTGGTTTCTCCGATCAACACCAGGCGAATGCCGGAGCAGTACCCTTCCAAACGGGCCACGGACCGCGCGCGATCTGTCCTTCCTCTTCCTTGTCTTATCCTCTCCCCTTACACACACACTTACACTAACATGCACTACACTACCACATATTTCGGGAGACCGGTCGGGAGCTTAGAGCTTGTCCCGGCTGGGGCGCTGCCCCGCTGGTGGGAGAGTCCAGGTTAGGGAGAAGCCCCACTAGCCGACGGTAGGTCGGCGCCGGATCTCGCCATCCCGCGGGGGAAGATCAACGCCATCTCCCGAGAAAAAACATGCACTACACTAACGGGACTAATGACCGAAGTAGTTGACGCGCCCGGAAACACGAAAAAATCAATCAATCAATCAAGTGTTATCTCCAGGTTTTCTAAGAACAAAATATAATCTGCAGTTCTCTTTGTTGGAGGTCTGTAAATGCAAAGTATTATCACTTTTAGTGAAGTAAGATGTACAACAGAAATTTCGAAAATATTTTCAATGGAATACACATTTAATTCCGCCAAGGGGATAGAATCAATATTATTTCTAACATAAATACAGGAACCCCCATACGTAGGACCTTTAAGGGATTCTCTCTCTCTCTGCAATAAAAGCCTGCGAGGTAAAAGTTTGGAATTTGGAAAATGCTTAGTTCATTAGGAGATAACCAATGTTCTGTAAAGCAAAGAACGTCCGTTTGATTTAGATCGCTCTGTAGAGCTGCCTCGATAAACTCAGTTTTATTTGAAAGGGATTGAACTTATGGTGAAGAATGTTTATTTTTTGCAAGTACCTACACGAATGTTTTTCTGCTGCATCTGACTGTAGTTGCTATATATTTACTCCATTTTTACCTCGAGTGCGTGGTCGAAGGTTGTAGTGTGTCCCGGCAGTGACAGGTTGTGAGGAAGATGGGGCATCAGATGTAGACGAATTGGTAGTGGGAATGGGAGAAACGGGAGTAGGTTCAGAGGAAGAGGCAACAGGGTTCGAAATGGTGGGGGTGGAGAACGTAAGGAAGGTGAAAGGGGTGGATTTTTGGCAGGAGACTGCGTAGGACTGGAGTTGATGATGTATTGTGCAAGCTTGTTACCGACTGCATGTTTTCCAGCAAGGTTCATGTGAAGACCATGCCGGATGAAGTGTTTTGCTGAGAGGAAATTAATTTCAAAAAGTGTGACATTTGTTTCTCTCAGCTGCAGTTTCAATTGTTGGTTTGCGTGCTTAATCTCGCTGCATAGTGTTGGTCTGTTGTACCAGAAGGGCGGAATCGAGACTACAATGTTAGTATTTTGGGCGGCACATTGTAATTTGTTAACATGTTGTTCAGGTGTAAAGTTACCGCCCAAGTTAATGTCATTCTGCCCTCCTATGAAAATGACTCTGTCCTGATTGGTCATTGTTTTCGTGTGGGTGTCCAATTCTGCAGTCACATCTGCAAACCTCCCGTTAGGTTTAAAAATAGATGAGACTGAGAAATTGGAGGGTAACTTCCTACTGAGAAGGGAGGAAAGATGGCGGCCATGACTGTCAGCTAAAATAAGTACCTGTTTTTTAGGCTCAGTAGGTATGTCTTTGTTTTCAAGTGAGCTAGGATGCGCAGCTTTACGTGTTTTGGTTTTGACGCGCTTCCTCACCTGTTTGCGTTGGTTTGTGCATGTATTTGTCGATGGTAGAGAAGGGTGGTGAGGATCAGGAAAGCGAGGAAAATCTGTTTCATAATCTAAAACACTAAATTTGTTTTGAGTTGTGACTGGATGCGGTGTCTGTGTCTTTTGTACAGTCACGGGTGTACGGTTGGTATTATTCGCAGTGTTGCCGACTTGTACCCAACCGTCTGTGTAGAGAACGACCTCTTCCAACCTTCGGATATGTTGATCTAAATTATTGTTTACGTGTGTGAAGGCTTTCAGAAGGTCGGCTTTGAGAGTGTAGAGAGTAAAGAGAGTAGAACGAACAGTAGCCATGTCACGAATGCGTTTTAATGTACGTGATAAAAATTGAAATAAATACAAGAAAACCCAGGTAAGAGCAACAAAAACCTAGCTTTGTATTTTAAAAGTGTTAAATTGATGTGTATTAAATAAATTAAAAATCAAGATTCAATACAAAAACTAGAAGGTATGCTACACACAATTCTAATGGAGCTAGTACTTACGAAATTTGGCAATGTGGCTACGTAGAATTTCGCCAACTTAAGCTGCAACTGTTTAATACAATCAGTAGATTATACTTTACCGTAATTAGATAAAAGATAATATCTGAAAGTTTGTCTTCAATATATAGAATAAGATTTGGAACAAATTCACTTTGATACACCGTCCTCGTAACGTTCAAAAAACGGAATCGTCACTAGTCACAGAAATAGAATAAATCTTTCAGAAAATTAATTAGCACAGTGATTTAATATTGGAAATAAATTGAACTGTGAATAGATTTAGACACTTATCACCACCTCGTAAATCTGAAGTTCGTTGAGGTTTGAATGTCCGTTTAAAATTCGTAATCTGTTTGTCTTGGTTATAGCAAAAAAAAATCAGTTGAAATTATATTCTCAGATAACCTGCAACAAGTAATAAAACCACTTAAAACACACTAGGCACAGTCAAATCGCTAAAAGTAGTAAATAGTCACAAAATATGAAGAGCACAACCACATGCGTCCGTCTCGTAAGATGGCGTCAACCAGTCCCCTCCAGTCCAACCCCTCCAGTCCCAACCAGTCCTCAACCAGTATATTGAAACACTACTTACATAATTTAGTGCGTCGCGTCCGCGAAAGGCATATACACCTCCCGCGCACGTGGTTCTGGCTTTGATTTCCACTGGGCACTTAAGTTCGACTCCAGCACATTGCAACAATCACCATTGCTTCGACACGTTTCACACAAATAAAATCATTTTATTTCGAAAAATTCATTACCCTGGTATATTTAGCAATAATGAAAGATCTTCGACACACATTCCTATTCACAAGAACATTCTCAAACCGCTGGCCAGCTTTAGCCATACTGGCTTCCGCGAGACACTATGGGACTATTCAGAACGGCCACCTTTACACAAATAACTCGACAAATATACTTTGAAATCAACAAACCTAATATCAAATGAAAAAAATCTCCAGATGTCATAAACAATGCATTGAATATCGTCAATAATTGACTGAATCTTTCAATAACAAACAAAATTCAGAAAACTGCGTTGCAGCGCGTCAGACGAAGACAGAATACGGGTATTCCCTTGAGACTCCCTCCGTCGCCGCGCAGCGCTAGACAGCGCCATTGGACTGGTTGCGCCACCAAAAAGGCCGCATGTTTCCCGTGTTCAATCGAAGGACCAAAGAGTCAATGTAGTAAACCCTATAATACAGCCAAGGGCGTGGTGCAATTCCTGGCAAGGCACCCGACACCGGAGAGAGCGCCATTTGGACGCTCTTTGGTTTCAAAATGATTTCACATAGATGGATATTGCTGCAATATATTGAATATTGAATCTCATTAAAAGGAAAATGTATATTCCAAAGATTTTATGAAATTTTCTGGGGGTTGTGCAACTTAAGCACAAGCAGCCACTGCTTTTGAAGATTTCCACCTACCCTCGTCCAATAAGGCAGGCAGACACAAACAGGCGAAAAGACGCAGGCAGGCAGAGAGACAGATGCAGGCAGGGCCGTTTTAAGAGCACTGAGCATTTAGAGCTTCTCCGGGCTGGGGTGATGCCCTGCTTAGGGAAGATACCTGGAGGAGAAATTCCCAGGAAGCCAATGTGCAGGAAAGAAATCACTGCCACTTCTTTGGACAAAACATTCACTACTCTAGCAGAACTAATGGTCACACGTGCTCAGAAACAGCAATCAATCAGTATTGGAGATTTGTATTTTGTTCTGCATTCAATGTAATTTTCATTTACCCACATTGAATGTGAATGTAGTATACAAAGCTGTGCATTCAGAAACCTCGCAAACTAAGCAAGATTTTAGCCACACAATATGTTTATTTTATATATATGTTTACATTCTTGCCTATGTTATATCTTTGATCCTGGCGAATAAGCTGATAAGTCATGAAAACTTAATTTTACAGGAGAGCAAAAAACAACTTTCAACTGATGGTGTAAATCAGGGATTAATGATATTCAAACGAAGGTGATAATTAAACGAAATTATCTGTTCGTAGATCTGTACGTGTAGATGAGAGCATTACCGCATTATGGAAGGCATAGAGCAAAGCAATTCATTCCCGGTAAAGTGAACAAAATAAAGTTCTCATTGTACAAACTAACACAGTAGGAAAATATAATATATTCAAGAAAGATGTTGATAGATTGAACGGAAATTTGGAGTGCTATAGAATTGAAATCAGATCAAAAAGTGATGTTAGCGCCCTGTATTTATGTTCTGCATTGATACTGCAAACTCACAATGGCTGGCAGCTATTTAGGACAAAGAAAGGTCAGAAAATGGATCCCCTTTCTTTCAGATCTATTGTTCAAAATTATTTTCAAAAGTTTGCCCTCATCATGTGGAAGACCTAAAACTAGCAATTTCATATCACGCATATTAACTTCTGTGAGATTTGATAGCACAGGGCACTGGATTTGAACATTCACAAAGCAAGGAAGATATACGTGTAAACAACACAACTAATCAATACCAAAAATGTAACCCAAAATTGCATGAAAACTGTTTCATACTCCATATTAATTATTTACCATTTATTTTGATATAGAAAATTACCAAATTGTTGTATATTTTTTAAGTTTAAATAAAGAAAAATATTATAGATAATTGTTGAAAATCCCGTCCCATTCGTGCCTGGTGTTCCAATATTGGAACAGTCCATATTTTAAAAATAACAGAAAAAATGATAATTTTCATTTAGAACATAACGATATATCACCTATATCATAATTTGTTTGCTAAAAAAATAAATATGTTAAAAAAAAACTCGGGCATAAACGGGTTAAAAGAAATAGCGTTACATTTTAGTCATCCTGCCTTAAAAACAATACAATTGTTTACCCTTCTGTCATGTTTTACTATATACAGGCTTCTTTTGCACTTAATATATTTAAAAGCTATTTTGGCAAAATTTATTGGTTGTACTGCATTTATTATTTTTTGTGTAAATGATACATTTTGTGTTCTTACCACAACTATATTTTTGAATGATAATCAGAAACTAAAAATGATGAAATGGATTGACACAAGTGGTAATTGCATTTGTTCATTCATAGTTGAGTGATGTCAGATTATTTGTATCTAACTTTACCACACAGTACTGCTTTTTTTTTTATACATATTTTAAAAAGTAAATGCATTTAAGCTATTTAAATGCTAATCAAGAATATGTTCAGAAGTTGAAATTGATGGATCTGAATAGTGCATAACCTGGTTCACTGTGACGACTGTACGTCGAGTAATTAAAAATTCCAACATCATAGTCAAATCTGTTGAGGCACATAGTAATATGGTTAATCACAGGCAAGTTAATTTCCTGCACTCTTTGATTTGATTATCATATTAGGAGGATGGTCCAGGATTTATGAGACAGTTAATTTTTCATTTCCAAATTTCAAAATTACATTAATAAATTTGAAAATGCTCATCCAGGTGGCCAAGATTGCTAAGACAGGAGTGTCATGGTGAGTCCAGCTGAAGGATTGTGGGTTCGACTCCTGCCTCAGGCACAGTTGTACTTGTGTTTGTCCTTTCACCCACCACCATATATCATTTAGTATTCAGATACCCCTAACATTAATCAATAGTGATCGCTAATGCAACAATAAACTAAAAAGAAATTGAAAATGAAAAATTACACACTATTATAAGAAACTATTGTTTACTAATGATATTATTAATTCAATTGTTTTTTAATACTTATTGTTAAAAATTGTTATCCTGTAACTGACCTTGCTTAATACTTGAGTAAACCTATTAGCAATACATTTTGCCTACTGTCCTTGTCTGCAAAAATAACATCAAACTCTCACCTAATGAGGTAGAGTCACAATACAGTATATTTGGGATGATAAAAATCTTAGATGTGGATGTACCTCGTCAAATTAGAAAGTATATAAAAATTTGAATGTTTTTTACCTCTGACAAAAACATCATGGCAAAGGATTAAAAAATGGTTAATCGTTTTAAGAACACTTCAAAAAAAATATGCAGAATATTTACATAAAAAACATTGAATTCAATCAATATAACCTGAAAATGCATTTACAATGCATTTAATAATAAATCTTAAATATAAATTCATTATAAAACTATCAACTACTCTAAGTAATGGAGATACTGTTGGACAGAATGAAAATGAAAGTAGAACACTCAAATCATTTTACACATTTGTAGAGCATGTATATACATATTTTATTTCATTACAGTCATGGATATTTTATGATCAGAATACACAGCTAAATGCAAAAGACCTTATACTAATGGTATGAATTAAGATTTAAATATCCAATTTCCACATTTGCATTTCATGCACATCTTGTCAACTTCAACTGTTTTAATTACATTACAAAGTTACGTGAACTTACATAAAATGTTAAAGTACATGAGAAAATTGTATTAATTTGGAAACAATTAAAGAAAATTATTACATTTATTATTCTAAAAAATAACTGAATTTTGGCTAAAGTTATAGACAAATGTATTAAGGAAAAATCTATTTATATGCTTGTATCTGAATAGTAATACAAATTACCTTTTTACTGGTACTAATTTCCCCTTTCAAATACCTATACTAAAGAGATACTTTGTACTTCTTTATACAAATAATTAAGTTTCAAAAATCGAACTGCTAATATTTTGGTTTCTTAAACTCGTGTTCTGCACCAGAAGTACCAGGTACTTTGCGTTTCTGAATAATATTTTGAATCTTCTGCCATTCCCTATCTAATTCAGCTTTTTCATTCTTCTCTTTGTGATACTTTCTGGTTCGACGCCCATCTGCCATCTTCACACCATATTGGAAAGCAGCCTTTGGAAGTGCTTCCTTACTGTTCATGTAATCACTGTATTCTTCTTGGGTATCAAAGTCCCATCTGCCAATTGGACCTTTCTTGTTTCCTAGGTCCATCTTTGTATAATCAACTTCATCATCAGAATCATCGATAGCATCTTGCATTTCCTCTAATCCCGGATAACACTCAGCATAACCTTCTGGTTCAGCTGCCAGACGTGTAAGCAGTTGCTGAGCTCTGCTCTGATTTGAAGCTGCAACATCTCGCTTCAGAGTTACCTTGTCAGAATCACCCTTACGGATTTCTGGTTTAGCCTGTTTATTTGACCAAGTATCATCACTAGGCTTTTCAAAATATGACCCATGACGTTTCTCTTTACTTTTATCAGTGCTCTCTTGCTTGGTCATAGCTGGAATGTAATCTCCAATGTCTCCATAAATACTTTCATCTTGCAATTTACCACCTTTGCCATCAGTACGTCCCTTGTCCTTCTTCTTTGATTTTTTGCTTCGGCCACCTTGACGTAAATATGAAAGAATTTGTGCTAACTTGTTAATGACAATATCATTTGTAGTAAGAGTAGCAGTAGCCTCCAAACTAGGCACTTCCACTCTACTACGAATTAATGTTGTTGGTATGTCACTATCAGCAAATTCATCTTCTAAATCAATGACATATGCCATGCGCCCAGGAGAAAAAAGATCATTTTTTTCAGGTGGCTTCAATTTAAACAAAACTCGATAAATACTGCGACCAAGTTTTGTTTTAAATTGCATTTCTTCTTCTTCATCTTTTTTCTCTTTCTTAGTTTTCATCATTTTGTCCATCTCTTCTTTTTCTTCTTTCTCCTTGGCTTGGATTTCACTACGCACTTTTTGAAGAAGTGCATAATCTAAACCTTTCACCAAGTGAGTATGCTCCATATCACCACCCAAGAATTTTGATTCTTGAATCATCTGTCTTCGTCTTTCTGCAGCATCCATTCCAGATTTAAGATCTGGAGCCACAGCACGATACCCACTAGCTGTAGATAAAGGATCTTCTGCCTGATAATCTGGATTAGCACCATCTCTTCTTTCACCTGCCCTGTCACGATATTTTTTGGCCAATTCTGCCATTTTATCATCTTCTTGCTTTTTGAGTTTGGCATAGAAACTTTTTTTCTTTCTTCTACGCTCTGCTCGATCTTCGCCATCATTATCTTGAGTAGAAGGTGTGACATCTCGAGCTGGAGCTGACGGTAGAGATGATGGAACAGAAGAACGGGGAGTCATCAACAATTTACGAAAATCATCATTTGTCAGTCTTTGTGATCTATCACCATGTTCCACTCTTCCATCATCACCCCCACCGGAACCATATTCGTTTTCAGGCATGTTTTCACAAAATAATAACTATGGGAACTCACAAGTCTAATCTATTATATAGAAATTCACTTCCTCACTTTAAATAATGCTAAAAGCATTAAGTATTACACCATACAGACATCAGTTTCTACGGATTTCATTATGAAATCCAAAGAGTAACAATGTAGGGAACATCAGTTGGCAACCAAAGAGTTTCATCGCTGGGAACAGCTGGGAATGGAACCAAAGAGGATGGAAGAACATTCTTTTCGTTATTCTTTGTCTGTGAAGTACAAAACGTCAAGTAAGGTGTATTATTCATTATGAATAGCAATCATTAAGTAATTAAGAACAAAACCAGTGCTTAAACGTGAAACCTAAAAAAGTATAATTTATTTAAAAAGGAACTTATATTTACAAAATTGTAGACAATAAGGATTACTGAATGGTGTCGCCTCTATTCCTTTCTTTTGAAATATTTTCTCACTCTTTAGCGAAAATTGGATAAATCATTTTCCGTTCAATTATTTGTACTAGAGCTGACAATGAATTTGTAAAATAAAAAAATAAACAAGAACATATTACAAAAGAAAAAAAACCTTGATTTATTTAGCGTAGTTGTGTCAACATGGTGGCCTGTAAGTAGGAATTACTTTGCTCAGCTTTCTTCCTTAACAATTATTTATAATCCCCTAAATATCTTAATATAAATATAAAAATTGGCATATTTATTGTTTGTGTATATATTTTATTTACATTTATGTAGCTTGAAGGGTAAAGTGAGTTTTTATGGATTATCGTTTCGTAGATAGCCTCTTGTGTAACAAAAACCACTTGGTTTAAGGTATATGCAAATATGGATATTGTTTTCAGAATTGTCACGGCATTTTAATGTTTTAGCTGGTTAAAAAAAAAACTTGGTCCCATAAGCAATGCATTTAAATATTACTAAATTGTTTCCTTTCGCCTTCGAAATTGCTTACGTGTTGTTCTTTGACAGCTGCTCTTAGTCCAGAAACTCTTCAGAAGTTCCGCAATAATTTTTATGCGGATCCCAAAAATATCTTAGCTCAGAATGTCTGCACGCGAGTAGACCCTCTGGAAGTATGTCTTAACCGTAAACAACTGGAAGAAACCCAACATGTGTTTACATACAAGGCAAGATAAATATTTGGTGCATACATGAGTGAATAATTTCGTTAATAATTGTGTTTAATTTTCGGTCCATATTTTATTATTTATTCACAGATCGAAAATGAAGGAAAACCTATTACAAACCAAAAGAATTCTGGCCGTTGTTGGATATTTGCAAGTTTGAATGTTGTTCGAATTCCATTTGTGAAGCAGTATAACTTAGATGAATTCGAATTTAGCCAAGGTTATCTTTTCTTTTGGGATAAGGTAAAGTTTTCAAAAATTTTTAGTCAGATGTTGGTTCTGCTCGTAATGTTCCAGTTCTAATTTGTTTTTATATTTTTTTAAAGATTGAGCGCTGCAATTACTTTCTCAACAATATAGTAAAAACAGCTCGCAGAGGAGAAGAAGTTGATGGAAGACTTGTGTCATTTCTGTTGCATGTAAGTTAAAATTATGTGTTAAGTATTGAGTTTTCTGTTTCAAGGTCTGTAGAAAATACTTATTCTTTGTTTTAGGACCCAACTTGTGATGGTGGCCAATGGGATATGATAGTGAATCTAATAAATAGGCACGGACTTGTTCCTAAAAAATGCTTTCCAGAGTCCTACAGTTGTGAATCGAGTATGCGAATGAATGCTGTTCTTAAAAGCAAGGTTACACTTCAAATTTTATAGTTCTTTGACATCCTTTTTCAATTAAAAAAATACAATGCCTTTCAATGTTTTCTTACATAATTGGTCTGGTTATAGTTGCGAGAGTATACAAAAGTTCTACGTGACCTCATTTCCGAAGGTGCCAGAGATGTTGACCTACAAAGCAAAATTGAACAGCAGATGGCAGAAGTGTATCGAATTGTAGGAATTTGTTTGGGAATTCCTCCAGAAACCATTACTTGGGAGTACTATGATAAGTCTAAGCAGTACAATTGTGTGGGACCAGTGACTCCTCTCGACTTCTACCTCAAATATGTGAAGCCATATTTCAATGTTGATGATAAGGTAACAATTTGTTAAGTAGATTTCATAAGGGGTTGTCCATAAATTACATAAGTCTGAAGAGAGTGGGAGGGGGTTTGAGGCAGTGTTACACTGCGTTACGTAAAGGTAGAGGGTGTTAGTTTAGTGTTACATAACACTGATATTGCATTGTTTTGGGTTTTTTTCTTCAGTATTTACTGAAATAATTCTTTTTATTTAGTGTAACACTGAAACATTAAAATATTAACGAATTAAATTTAAAAATTATAAATACATTAAGAAGTGCTGATTAATAATTGTTTTATTAAATGGAAATATTTTTCATCATGATATATTGATTGATTGTATTAGATTACAATTAAAATATTCAAAACTAATCTAAACTATATTTTAGAAACCATTAAAATTGGTGCAGGAGATTCTTGCCTCCACATTGTCTATGACATCATGTGCACTGGCTTGTTGTCTGAAATATTTTCATGAAAAGCATGCTTCCTTTACTCAAAAATTGATTCACAATTTATTATTAGGTGTAGTTATCATTGCTAACTAATTCTGACAAACATTTGAATACATAACCCAAATAAAATTAATACAAATTTTTACAACTATTATATAATTTATTTTTAATTATAATAATTGGGAGAGGGGGGATTTGTCAGAAGGTTATGTAATTATTTAGGGTGGTTCATGTGAGCAATACAGAGGTGAGAGGGGGTATTCCATATACTCCAGATTTGTGTTACGTAATTTATGGATGGCCCCTAAGCCCTCTGAAACAACCCAACAAAACTTCACGTGTTTCAATAATGTTTTTATGCATTAAAGGTATGTCTGGTAACAGATCCAAGACCAACTAATAGTTACGGTCGTGCGTATACAGTAGATTGTTTAGGAAATGTGGTTGGTGGTCGACCCATAGTGTACAACAATCAGCCTGTGGAACTTCTTATGAAATTAGCAGCAGAGTCAATTAAGACTCAGGAGCCAGTCTGGTTTGGCTGTGAGGTCAGCAAACGTTTTGCTGGGAAACAAGGCATTGAAGATTTGAAAGTGTAAGTTAAAAAGAAAATGACCATGTTAAATGTTTACATGCACTTAGATTGCATTTATTTAAATCCTTACTAAGATTGCTTGGAAAATATTACATTTCTAATTGTTTTATTGGTTGAAGTCTAGAACACGGTCCAACCTAAGGAAGTCGTTTAAACCAGCACTTCGCGCCGCTCCGGCGAGGTGGAAATCCTCAGTGGAGGGAACAAGGACTGGTTAGGCGAATATAATAAGTGGTCACGAACATGATGTCATAAGTTAGGGAGGCAATTTCACCCTAGGGTTGTGTCGGAGCTCTATTAGAAAATAGTGCTGCTTGCAATCGTGGTATGTGCCCCTGTGATAAACAAAGCTTTCGTTGTTTGAATTTGTCACAGCAGTTTGATTTTGAGGTTTTTCTTATAAAATGCTTTCTTATAAAAGTGAATTGGTAATTATGCGGTGGATAGACTCAAGATTGTTTATAGTGATTGCAAGGGCCAAAGGCCCGAGCCTCGCTGTGACTTTGATCTGGGTGAAAAGAAAGCGAAAAAAGTTGCCTTTGAAAATAATTTGAGCATTAAAATGTGGTGGGGACAAAGTGTATGAAGGGCGAGCCATGAAAATTGCTTATTGGTAAGTTTTCTTCATTTCTATCAGAGCGCTTAGCATAATTTGAGGGAGGACTTAAGGAGACTCCCCTCCTCTGTCCCCTCCCCGTCCCATCCCCTTCCCATCTCCCCTCCCTCACTGTGCTTCTCTAAGGGTTTACCGTGTTCACAACTTTAACCGTTTAAGATATGGTTTCAATGATTTAAATCAAATGAATTTTTTATCACAGATTTAAATCATTTTTAACAAATTGTTATAATTAAAAATTATGAAACATATTCAGAAACACAGTAGTAAGATATGTAGTTAAATTTTGATTCAGAATAATTCTAATTTCAAAAAACATTATGAAGGTCAACATAACAATGATAAACTTTCACAGATTATTCTTAAGAGTTTAAGTATTTGTAGAAAAAAAAGTGTGGCTGTCTTTTCAGTTCCCAAATGAAGTGGTCCTCGAGGTAAATCCTGCTCCTTCCCAGGAGGAGGAGGAAGAAATTGTTTTGCCACACCACCAGGCTTAAGCCAAAGTCTGCAATAATGCTTACGTGCAGGCTATGACTAAGCAATACCCTCTGTTTGTTTTTTTTAGTTGCTAGACTATAAAACAAAAATCTATTCTTGCACATATCTCACATATTTGTTGTACATTCTAAGTGTATGAGTTCTTTCTTTAATATAGTATTTGAAAATTCTCCCTCAAAACTCCACATGAAACCCAGTTTGTATGAATAGCATTTAACAACAGATTGCCAGCCAAAACATGTAGCCTATAAGAATCACGTCATAGTCCAGAGATTCTCAAAACTTACAACACCAGATTTAAAGATTCATCGTTCATCAATGATTTAAATTGATTTTAACCATTTCTTTAACAAGTTTTAGAAATCCTAACTGTAATGATACATAGAAAGTGCCACAAGCTGTCAGTATAGTGCCCTGGAGATCTCATTATCAGATGGCTTTGAGGGACTCTGGAAATACTAGTTTTCTGTCTTCAACTAAATATCACTGCAGTTCATACAACATAGTAATATTAGATTTTATGTATTGTTCTTTAATTTATAAATTCAACAAGAGTCAAATAATTTGTCACTCTACAATTACTTATTATCTTCAAAAACAAATAAGAATGAGAAATTCAAGGTGTACAATACACGTTTTAAAAATAACAGTATGAGTAAGTGTATCCTAAAACGTGTAGTAATGTAAAGAGGCCACTTACGCAGGACATAATGTTACGTTACATGATAGACAAGAACGATTAAAACACATCATAATATGGATTAAATTTTTTTTTTAAATTGGATTTTTTTTTTTAAATATATTTTTAAAAAAATCATGTTATTTAGAAACCTTAGTTTTATTTAATTTTTCTTTTGGTGCTTTTATTTTCCAATACTTTTACTGGATCATAAGTAATAGACCTATTAATCTTTCAATCGATTTAATAGTACTAGTTATTGGAAATTATTCATTTTTATAAGAAAGAAAAGAAAATCAAGTGAAGGGGGTTTAGAGATAGATGAGAAAGGGTGTTTGGATAGATTCCTTCCTTGAGAAATTTTTAATTGTATTGTTAGAAAACTATATTTACATGGTTTCAATAGTAAGGTGAAGAAATGTTACAATCTTCTTGTGTGAGGTTAATTTCCTTACGCTTATTTTGGAATAAGCATGAGGGGGAATGTTTGTGTAGCTAGTTAAAGACCCCAACAATTCCATCTGGTCATAAACATTGGTATTGTTTTAAGTAGCAAAGCACAATGAATTATTTCTAAATATGAAAATAATCTATTCACATTAGAGAGTAGTAGAGTCGTTTATTTTAGATGATTTTGATTTAATGGAATATAATTGGATTCATTTTAAAAAATGATTTCTAAACATTTATTTCAAAGACAGTTTGAACATAAATTTCTTTTGTTCTCTAATGTGTGGTAGTGAGTTGTAAATTTAAAATTTTGTAAACGAATCTGTCAGACTTGGTTCGTAGGTCAAATTATACAATGAACTCTTTTCATCAATTCAGTTGTTGTTTTTTTTCTTTCTTTGGTTTTTGGTCTTTCCACATTAGATTTTTTCCTTTATCTCTTTCCTGAGTCATTGACCTTCAAATTGTATCTTTCGTTCATGAACACTAAGAATAGATTATTGTGATTTAGGCAGAGAGAGAAACATTGAATTGTAATTCTTTCAAAGCAATTCTTTTTTTCTTCCTCAGATTGTAGCTCTGTAAGTAATGTGGTTTGTTTTGTATAGCTTGACTTGTGGCCTATTATTGATAGTAACTTAATATTATTATTATTATTAATAATAATAATATTAATAATAATAATTAAATATTTATTGACGCAACATGCTCTAGATATCTACTTCTGTTTGTTTTCATTTTATATTGTGCATAAAATTTTCAGTATTTAATCACAATTCTTGGCATTCTTTAAAAAAAACTATTATTTATTTTCAGACACGACTACAAATTGGTGTTTGGTGTTGATGTCACTCTGGGAATGACCAAAGCAGATAGACTGCTGTATGGTGAGTCAATGATGACTCATGCCATGGCTTTTACAGCAGTTTCTGTTGATGTAAGTTGACTAGTAACAGATAGCCTTAAAATGTATGGGGTTATTAAACAGGTTAAAATGAGAAAGAAAAGCAGAGTATTTTTAGTATTTTAAAGCAGAGAATAGTTTTGAGATAATGCTGCCCACATTTTTTGTAGTTTCAAGGAGATTAATCTGAAACCTTTTTCATTATTCTTTGAGATTGAAAGTGAATTACTGATGCTTTGTCATAAGCCACTGATGATTCTCAAGCTATCTTCAATTTCAGCATTATTTAGTCTTCCAAAAAATCATATGATTTGATTGCAATATTTCGGTTTGCATCAATTTTTAGTATTATTACCAAATTAGTTGCAATAAATAATAAGTAATTTTTCATGACTTTTCTTTAACAAAACATGCAAAACTAATAATGAAAGATGTCTACAAATATTTTTAACTAAACAGTTGGTAATAATTTTATTACTACATTCATGATGTAATTCTATAAACCTTCACAAATGGCGATAATGCAGAGTGGCCCTCTCTAAAGCTACCAAATACTCTCTTGAGAAATGACGAACTTTTGCTCTTGAAGTGTCCAATTTGTTTAGTCGTTTGTGCGGAACATGGAAACCGTCAGATAGTCAAGCAATGGCAGTCAACACCAAAGTTCAATAGTAAAAGACCTTGAAAATTTTTCATAAATCCAACTGCCCTGTCGTGTTATTATCTAAATGCTTTAAGTTAGGAATTAAATTTTTTCTACTAAGGTTTTTGAGGAAAATTGTTTTAAATTTCAAAGCAGAAAATTGTTGAAAATTTAAACTGGGAAGAAATTCATGTGTAGAAGTCCTGAAGAGATTTAGTGTTGAAAACTAGTTGAAAATTTCTTAATATAGGTCATAATTATTGTTCTAAACATTTTATTTTGGTTTACTTGAGTTTGTTTTATGATCGCATCCTGCTGTGTAGATGCTTTAAAGCAGAAAAATCTTAAAACCACAAGGAAGACTCAGGGAAAATGCAAGGAAAACAGATTCAGGTGATCAGCAAATGTACTGGGTAAAAAAAATTGTCCCTTTTATGTCCGGAACATTCAACAAAATTATAGAGAAGATCTTGTCTTTGAAAGATAATTAAATAATACCAAAATACTAAGACATCTGTTATTTGCACTTAAGAAGTCATTGAAATGTGAATGCAATGTAACAACTGCTGCAAATAATGACTATCTTTTATAAATAAGAAACAAAACCATTTTAATCAGTGACGATTTAAGAAATAACTAGTGAGAACCCGTCAAAATTTGATGGAGAGATCTGAGATAAATGTAACATACCGTGCCAAGACTAATGTTTACAATACATTGCATTGTTTGGATCTTCAGGGTACAACGATAATATTCTGTGATGTGAAGTTCCCAAAATTTTGAACACGTATGACCCATGACCAGGTGGCAATGTAATATCGACACCAAATTACACAAAAGAAAGAGCACTATTATACTGACCGTTATTATTTCTGAAGTTTTGTGATGTGTCATCATCTCCTATAAGCAACTGTTTGATTTCTTCTGGCATATTGCTCGAAGGTAAACTCATTTTCCCATTTAAGCAACACAAAGTAAACTGGTTTGCAGAATTTATCTCACATGGGAAGTACAAATCAGAACAAAACTGACATTTCATAGACAACTATCCAACAGAAAACGAAATGACCTCACTATCATGACACCTATGCTGACTTTCTCTTTCCCTGCATCCAGTTAATGTACGTTTGCATCTTTTGGGGCACGTTGGCAAGGATTCGGAATTCGACATAACCTGTGAACAACTTCACTACTTCAGTACAACCGAGCAAAACTCAATATTCGAATGTTCTCTACAAAGTACACCACAAAAGCAAATACATGCAAACTGTCAACACCACAATTTAATTATTACAACAAAACAAAACCTTGACGAATTGTAAACAAATCTCAACAATCAAAATAAAGCATCAAGCAGCGCCACCATGAAGCAGCCACTCTTTGGGAGAAAACAATTGACTATTGATAAACGTACTATTAAAGAATGATTTAATTAATTAATTTACACCCTAAATGTTAATGAATCAACACAAACAATATATGATAACACATCTAGGGATCACATTCTTTCATTTAAAGGGAAAAATACTACAATCTTCAGTAGAAGCTCTAAACGAAGCTATGGCAAAATACCTAATTTTTTTAAATATATAGATAATGATTTTGTTTCACTTCTTTTCACTGTTTTTTAAGGCATATCGATAATCATTCTACTTTAAATTTTCATTTCACCTTATTTGACTGCTACAATTACAAATAAGTTGTAAAGTTCTGTTATATATTGTTAGTGTATGTGAAGAAGAGATTAAATAATTAGCTACTTTCAATATCCAGGTAATATTTGTTCATTGTGCTCAAAGATATGTGACTTTTGTTCTTTAATGTTGACTCTGTGTGAGACTTTAATTCTTTATTTTTTTATTTATTTTACATTAAATACAGTTAAAAACTGAGAGTGATGTGCTACAGGGAGAAGTAAATTCTGTGCATGTTTTCATAATTCTGTGATCCCTGCCCTGAGCCATAAACTAGCTGAAGGGAAAATACTTCCTGTCGCAACAACATGGAGAGCAGTAATTTGAATAACTATATTTCCCACTGAATTCTAGAAGATGTGCACAGATAATGATGTTAATATAATGTCCCGAAGCAAAACAAGGAGCCATCTCAGCATTTGCTCAAAGGATCAGGGAAACTGGATGAAAAACCTGATTGAGATTTATTACACCATAAACACAGGTTTTATAACCATATCTGATTTATTACACCAGTGAGATTCTCAAAGGACACGAATTAAAATGTGACATTTTGACTAAAGTTTTCAGTGATAAAAATTTAAATCATGTGATATACACACTTGTTTTTGAGTTGAAGCAATGGCTTTCTGTAATCTTTTGCCTTTAAAGCAAGAAATGTATAATTTTAATCAAGTATCTTTGTAGCATTCTGTATCTCAGTTGTTTGACACAAGTTATATTTTTTTTCAGGCTGAAGGAAATCCAATCAAATTTCGTGTGGAAAATTCCTGGGGTGATGAGCGGGGGGAAAAGGGATACCTCATCATGACAAGTGACTGGTTTAAGGAGTTTGTTTTTGAAGTTGTTGTAGACCGTAAGTTTGTACCAAAGGATGTACTAGATGTTTTTCAACAGGAACCCATAGTTTTACCAGCTTGGGACCCTATGGGAACTCTGGCCCATTAAATCTACCTGATATAAGCCCTTGTGTTCTCAAACATTGAAATGCCTCCTTATTTTGTTTGCCTTTTTTGAAGGGAAATGAATATTTCCATACCTTAGGAAAAGCATAGACCATTAATATTGTACTACACCTTAGATAAAAACACAGTTCATTTTGTGTGGTAATGTGCGAGTTCAAATTACAAATATTCTTACGGTTTTCATTAGGGCTGTGCTTTGATTAAGATAATATCATATAACTTTGACAATTGATTAATCAGTCATTATTTTTTTAATAATGTGGTTAAAATTAACACACGTGTATATAGGCAGTTGAAAATTAGATCAGTTTTGGTCATGTAAATTAATCTTGAATTTCACTATATTTTAAAAATACAGATCTGGTGATTAAACTAATGAATGGAAGGGTAATTCATAATTTATTGCTTTCAGATAAATAATAATTCCACAAGAAGGTTTATTTTCAAAGTAATTTGATAACTTGGATTATAATGTTTTCAATATTGATTAAATAATTGCTATTACTTTGTTCAAATTATAATTTTATCATTAAAAGGCGAAAATTGTTTTGACTTATTAATCAATCTTTAAAGTTATATAAAAATCAGTGAGTACATGTACAAAACTGAATGCATGCATTTCTAAGAGCTTGAAAAGAAAGATGCTTCATATATAAGTGTGAATGTTTTATTTTTGATACATTTATTCAAGATATTGCATAATTCTTAAAAAAGAGCTCATGTTGAACAAAGATTTTTTAAATTTTTGTTATGTTGTTATCTTGATTTTTTTCTGAATTATTTAAAGTATCATAACTATCATATAATACAATTAAACATTTCTGGGAATGTGACACCTCAGCATTGCATTTGGACTCTTTTGATATTTTCTAGAATATTCATGCTTTTCTGGAACTAAACTTTGTTTAATATTTTGTTTATAATTTGTGTCTTTCTGCAATTACTTCTTTGAATCTCTCAAAGCTTTCTGTTAATTGATTCAAGTAGTTTGAGCTTTAACAGATATAATCAGGGATCTTTTTAATTACACATAAATTAAACAAAATATAAAGATTACCACAGTTTTGGTGATGATATTTGTATTTTAAAACTATCATATGCTCAACTACCGTATGTCTGGAAGAAGTTTAGTTTCAATTGTATCCAAGACCTTGCAGCTGAAATTAATGCAGGGATATGTGGGGTGAAGCAGAATTTTATATATCTTTCACTGTTATCCATGAACGGAGTCATTACCCAGCACCCTGATGAGAAACAAAACAAAAAAAGAAGAAAAAAAAAAGAAATAACTAATAATATACTCTTGTTATTCACTCACATCCATGTTCTTTAATAATGTTTCATTGCATATCTTTTAGAGAAATATTAAGTTTTTTTATACCCAGCTTTTGCCAATAATATAATTTTTAAAAGAATAAAATCTGCTCATAAATTTAATTTTATTTAAAATTTAAAAAATGTCATTCTTTTGAGTTAAAGGTACTGTTGTGATGACTGTTATAATATAGCTTGAGAATTACATTCTGTACACTTGAAATATTTTTCAGAATGGTGCTCTTTAATTTTCATTGCTGCTCATAAATTTGATTGATTGCTCTTGATAAATTTGTCATTTGTTAGTTAAAATTTTCGATAATATGCTGTGATATTTTACAAAATTAGTAATGCCTCAACACTTCAGTACTATGTTCAAACATCAGAGATATCATGACTGATGAATTATTTTAACTTAATAAACTGTCACCAACAGTTTTCTGTAATAACTATTTTTTGTGATGTGAAAAAAATGTTGAATGTTTTTTCTCTGTGAAATTTTTTGTATTATGTTTTATTTGTGATTCCAAATTACAATAATACTTCTATTTATATGATTCAAAACTATATGAGAAACATTTTGTCTTCTTGAATTGAAAAACTAATTTCATTCAAATTTTATCAATAGCGGATTCTTATATTGTTTGGAAACAATTTTGCAGGTTTTTATTCTCTTGTCATTGCATTTATGAAAAAAAAACTAACAAACAAAACTATTGCATATTGACCTCAAAATCATCCTGTTATAATTCAGTAAAAGCTAATTAAACATTTTCTTGCATACTTTTAAGAGTATATCAACTGTGTACTTGGGCTCTGTATTCAGGATTATAGAATCATTGTATTTGGGGCCAAAGTTGCACCTGTTTTGTAAATTCAATAAATATTTGAAATTTAGTTCTCTTAAATTAATTTTGCCAAGTCTTAATTACTTTATGAGGAGACTTACATGATCTGATGGGTCATAGGACTACATTGCCCTTGTATATTACTGATAATAAATATTTGGATTTGGAGTCTACATGAATTAACAAATTGTAGAAAAGAGACCAATAATTTTGACGCGTTCAAAACATATTTTCAAAAAGTAATTACAAAATGTTCAATACATAAAAAAATCCAAATTTTCTTGTCTCTGTTTTAAAATCATTATTTGTAATAGGTAGTTAACAAGGAAGAGAAAGAAAGCCGAGTATTCAGTAACAACTGCTTTTTTTTTTTTTCTAATAGTGTTAATGGTAATTGGGTTTTGTAGATATCAGTTATTTATGAACTTCTATTCTCTTTTCATTTCTTTACTCATTTCATTCACTTTTAAGAGCAAATGTTGGTTATGATGTGCCATTCCCCCTGGCAAAGTTTGTGTATCTACCTATATTTTGTTTATTGGACAGAAATGAAGCTTCTTACTATTTCTTAGTACAAAGGTAAAATCCTAGTGTATCCCATATTGACTAGTGTTCTTGAGAAGAGCAATCAAGTTAAATTTTGTATTGTATATTGGTGAAATGCTTCCCAGACATAACCAACAGATAATTGTAATGTACATTTGTTAGGAAATAGATACCAAAGGGAAACTCAGGCTGACCAATAAAATGAAGACATAAGAAGAGCCTGAATAGTTTCTTGCTTTTGCACACCATTAGTGAAATATTTTTGTGTACTTAATTTATTAACCAATTTTTGGTAAGGATTGTGAGAAAAAAATCACAAATATTGTGTTTTTTAAATAAATGTTCAGAAAGAGAATTTGAAATAAGTGTTGTTTTACAATGATGTAGATTCTTGTTATACTGTCATTATTTTATTTCAAGAAATGTCTTGAATTATGCTGTTTGCTATTCTCAAAGCAGTCCTCACAAGTCAGTTGTATGAGCATATATAACAGGCACTTTTTTTATTAAATATTTATAGAAACAAAATATTTACAAATTACAAGTACCAATGATGAGATAAGGTATGAGAATATATGTGCAACTTGTGTAGCATTATGTTCTGTTCAGTGTGATTTGTGCACAAGAATGAAACTTCCCTCCGGTCAGTGTTATGCCAAAAAGATCTGTTTCAGAAGGTATTCACTATTGGTAAAGACTGTACATATCATTGTGAATTGCATATTACTCAAATGTAATAAATGCAAGGCCAGTATATTACACATCTTAAGCAAAATGATTGACAGAAATGTTTGATTTAAGATTATAAACAGCTGGATATCCACAGCTCTTTTAAATGCAGTTAACATCTATATACAAACACATGGATATAATACTGCAACATGGAATGTATTGAGATGTGTGTAATGCAATACCAAAGCTAAGAGTACACTTTATCATTTTCGTGATCCCACTGTCTTAATATTAAGTAATGTATAACCTCTTTGTGCTAATAATGAAAGTAAAATTGGTTATTTATACACAAGGTCGTGCTTATTTCTCTGTGAAATAACAATATGCAGAATTTTCACTTGAAACAGAACTAATCAATATTGTCTTCATTTGTTATCACAGGATTTGAAACAAGCTTTTGTATGACTAGTTTGCATTTACTGGAAATGCTTATAAACCTAGCTTAGAAGACTAACATTTATCAATAAATGACAAAGAATGTTAGCATTCAGCAAAAATTTGTAATCAAAATAAATTCATTGATAATACAAAATACCACTAATGCTAAGAAGGTAAAATAAAATCATTGTTGATATGTGCACATGGAGTTTTATTTTCTTATTTTCCCTGTGTACACATGCATCAGCTTCATGGAATAACATTTGTGTAAGCACTATTTGCAAACTGTAACATTGATTTTGTTTAAAAAACTTATGTTTAAACAAAATTGCTCAGAGTAAGGGTTTGAAGCAGCTATCAACTAATTTTTATTTCATTTAGTTTCTTCATTTGATATGAATATTTTAATTTTGCCCAAATCCCTTGGCACATTCGAATTAATCTCATGTCAATAACCGGAGATGTGGTAGCTAACTGATATTGCTCTTTAATGATATGTTTTGCTTTTGTTAAAGAGCCTCTTTGCAACAAACTTAGAGCCAGGTACAGTTTGCAGCGTGCTACTGTCATAGGATCTCCCAGCCGAAGAGCAAGATTCAACTGTTTGATGGAAATTTGTCCAGCAACTAAAGCCTGCAAAGATGAAATGTTTTCAGTCATATAATAACCAGAACATTACTAAATGTTTTCAATCACCCAGAAAAGTGATTTCAACCAGGTTTCCACTGATTATATTTATAGTGTTTGAAAGCAAAAATCTGACTTACACAGTGGTCAAAGTGATCTCCTAAAGCTGAGAAGGCCCCTCCTAGTGTTGACAACCATGACATTGCATGATCCAATTCCCTACGTTCCAGTGCCATTGCCAGCATTCGTTCATTCCTCAAAATAGTAAACACACTTGAGAAGATACTCTATTATAAACAAAAAGTATTAAATTTAATTACTTTGCCCTTACCAACTATAGTCAATAATTTCCTTCTTAGGAGAAGAAAGTTGAATAATAAGTTTAAGTGGATACATTGATGTACATTTATTTTGGTCAATATTTTTACATTGTAGTAAGTGTGTTATCACTGCTGTCCGATAAATTTCTGATGCTTTTAAAGTATTTACAAACACTGACAATAAGTGGCCATTCATTTGAGTTTTGTAACACTGTTTAAAATTATGTCGTTCTTGTCCATATTCATACCTAGCTACGCCTTCAGAAATGAAATATGGGTTTCCAATAATTCTTGTTTTCATGCGTGTTTCATTAGAACACAAATAATGACGGCAGTCTGCATGTGAAATAGATGCAATTCCACTATTTCTTCGAACGTTGATAGAGTTTGGCTCGAGGACACTACAATTTCCATAATCTGGTAAAAATTTCGACGTAGTAATATGAAATTCGTCCCAAAAATCTCTCGCAGCTAAGACAATGATTTGCACGCCTTCCATATAGGATTTTTTTAAAGTTCTCGTATATCTTCAGAATTGTCGGCACTGACAGAGTAAGGTTATGGGAAACACAATACCATATTCGGCGTTGTCACGGACGAAGTTACAAGTACTAAGACACATTAGCATACATACACACACGCACACATGCACTTTAATGTTAATTACAATTTACTGCAATATTTTCTTTAAATGTTTTTTTAAACGTTTAGTACATCAATTATTCGGCGAATAGTCTTGCCTAATCTTCCCAATTGACGAATTCACGATCTCACCCCCTCTCTCAACAGTAAACACTACTACCACTACCAACCACTACTATTTGTCAATGAGAAATTTCTATGAACAAATGATTTGGAGTAAACATGGTGGGTATTTACAGCTAATAATTTACGTAATTTGTGAAAAAATCAAATAGTAAGTTACCAGTTAAATGCACGTAAAAAGGTTTTTTCTGTTATTTTGATTTTTGAAACAAAAGTATACTGAAGCAGGTTTGACGTGTAACATAAAGGTCTCAGAATCTACGTCACTATACTTCAATTTAAACAAGGAGTCCTTCGACTATATTCACAAGTTGCCGTATCGTCCAATCGGAAGCTTTAACGTCACTACTGCTGCTCCCGATTGGATGACAGCGTAACAGCTGATTGAACGTCAACGGATTCTATGTTTAAGTTGAAGTGTACATACGTTCGTGGCGTTTGGGTCTCGGGAGAGATCCTTGGTGCATTTGGGCGAGTGGTTGTGAACGACAAAGAAGGGGTGGCAGAAGTTCAGACTTCCTCCGAGCTGTCGACTGTCGTTGCCGGCGTGCTCTTAAGTAAACAAGTTCTTGTCAGTGTCTGTCAAATCTGACATATACTGTTCACATTTCACCTGCGAGAAAGGAATGGCGTTTTTGAGAGCCGTTGTTCGGCATAACGTGTCTCGTAAGCTGCGTGTTAATCTGTGTGATATTAATGGGAATTGTACTCTCGTTCGCCTTTCCCATCCAACTTCATCAGTCGTGCCCATTGTTTTAAAATCTTCTCACGCCGCGAGTGCTTTGGGATATGATACTGAACTTCAAAGGAAATCTGAAAGCCAGCATCCAAAAGACCCCTTGGACACTGCTTTTGCTGACCCGGAAGCATCGTTCAAAAGTAAAACGACATGGGAAGTTATTCGAGCGTATATCGTATACACTTTATGTTCATCGGAGTACTTGGTGGAACATAATATGAAGGTAAGTTTGAGCACGCGTTGTTATATTGTAATGTCGATGTGACAGCATGGTTTGTGATCGAAAAATGGCGGGGTTTCTGAGGTTTCTAATAATGGCTGTGCCAAATCTCGATCACAAAGATTCTGGCTCATGAACAGTAATTGTTAATCAAACTGGTCTTCATTCTACAGTTTGTTGCATTGTTCCTTAACGCTTGATTACTTACATTACTGACTTCCGATGGTTGGCATGATTGTTATTAACATGAATTAGTTTTGTTGTTTATTTTTAACCAGAGTTTGAATAATTTCTCAATACTAAGTTTCCTTTTGATTGGGTATTTATGTAGCAAATACTTAATGTACGTGCTGTTAAAATATTTGTCTGAAGCTTACGTTGTGAACTTGCATGCTAACCAAGATGGTGTCGAATTTTGTGTTGGACGTTGACTTTAGAATTGTTACGCTTTCTTCTGAGAAGTTTGTTGTAATTTGTCCTCAAATAATAAAAAAAAACTATTATATCTTATTTGTCTTTGGATCTATGAATAGGTTTTTCATATTGGATTATTATTTCATTTTTGCTTGGAAGTTTCGTTCAGCCGGCATATGGTCACCATATGTTGGTAATATTTTGTACGAGTTATTATTTTAAATAAATGTTGCAAAATTCTTTAATTTAATTTTTTTTATAACACCACTGTACGAAAATGCAACAGTGTAATTTCTAAGAGTTATAATTGGTGTAGGATTCATTAGGCGTAATTTGACAAGTTATTCTTGGAGTCATTTTTCTGTATGTTTTGAGAACTACAGACCTAAAAATCTACACCTTGTCAATCTATTATTGATAAAAAAGGATGCCTTTCTGCTGGAGACATTCTACTTTACGAATTTCGCACAGAATATAAAAAAAGTCATAAATCGAAGAATTTTAATGCATGCCGATGTTCTGCGGACTAGATTTTGTTCTGATTAGACTAGTACGTAGGAAAATTGTATCTCTCGGAAACGTGAACGGAATCGGTGAAAAAAGAAACGTGTTTTTTGCAATATGTAACGTGTTTTTAAGTAATAACTCTCCCCTGGCCTAATTGATGCGTTAGTGAAATTATAGAATATTCAACGCAGACAATTTATTTTGAAATGTAAATCACTCGCCCCAAGATTATGGTCATACCGCAGGACTTCATGGGCTTGTTCAGCAGATTATTCCTTGCGAACTGCTGGTGCTTGTAACAGTCTCATACCGAGAAAGCACACCAATTCGTTCCTGAATTGAAGGCCAATGGACATTTCTAGAAACGAAATAATGGGGGAAAGAAAAATGTTACCACCACTGCAAGGTTAATTTTTGATAGTGTATTTGAGATTATATTAATAGAATTAAATAGTAATTAAAACTTTGATGGACGTGAGCATTGTTTAGATAACCACCTTTTGTGAAAGTTTATAAAATGTGTACACTTGTGGAATGATAAAATGAGCGTGAATTTTTAACACATTCTATTTCGTTCCAATTTATCGGAAAGGGAACATATCATTTTAAGATATTTCATGTGAAATCGTTAACATGTCTGTGAAGCTCAACTTGTTTTGGGGCTCGTTAGATGGGGTTTCCACGAACATGCATTTAAAGATAACGCGTTCGTGTCGGGACTTGCTTTCTGTTGAGTCGTTCAGTATACTCTGGTCGGCCCCGTGGCGTGTCTGTGGTCCTCCACAACTCGTCCCCTTTATCTCGTCGCCACACGCCTCGTCGTCCCACTGAGTGTAGGGCCCAGGCGACACCGAAAGCGCCATCCTGAAGCGCTGCGCAGGCAGCAGCTTCCCCGCGCGCCATCGATCCGGCCACCGGGCGTCGCGCCGGGCGCCGCGGATGGGGGCAGACAGGCTCTCAGGGCAGGGCGGTGCGGGCGCAGAGGGGAAGGAAGAGGGTGGCCTCCCGCGTGAATGGCCCTCGCGTGAGGATCCCCCGCCCGGCGTGCGCGGCTCGCCCCCAGGACGGCGGCCAGACGATGGTTGCCGAGGGCAGAAAACGTTCCCTTTAGATTGCGTTGGTGCTCTGGCGTCGGGCCGTGACTAATTGTAGCGAATGATCAGTTAGTCGAGTTGAAAGCATAGGTAGGCGGGATTAGGCCTTTCCTCCACCACAACCGTTAGTGAAAGCTCTAGCTTGAAGCTGGCGAGATTCAGTACCTGGTGTAGTTGGTACGATACATAATGAACGATGCTTCATGACTCAGATGCAGTGTATTGTCACGAAAAATGATAATAGAACTCGAGGAAATGTCATTGGACGCCGAGATGAAATATTGTCGATCGTGTTATAGAAGTACCATATTAGGAAAAAATAAAATCGAACACCAGGAAATTTAGACTATAGCATCTCCTGTCTCTCGAGGAAAATAATTTTCTTCCTTTTTTAATCCTTTTATTGTGGTTTCCAAACACACTTTAAATCTATTTTTAATATTGTAATTTGGCTGCTGCATTCCAAATAAAAAAGAAGAAAAGAAAAATCTAGCCTCCGAAATGCCGGCGTCTGTGGACTCGAGACGTTTGGTTGGTTGCCTAAGGGCGTTCTGTCAGCCTCTTGCCTCGGTTAAGAAGCAGGTAATAGCACGAAATTGTAGGTTTCTTATGCCGACCGCGATCGCAGAGTATTATCGATAATGTTGGTCTCCAGGGCAATTTCCCTCCGATCGCCGCATTCCCAGGCGCGTCCGATGTAAAGTGCCGCAGGAGCATTTATTGGTTTCTTCTGCCTTCGATACTACAGACTTGTGGAGAGGGCATTTTGTGACGTGATTGATGGGTTTTAACTTAGGACTTGATATCGTCGCAAATTTGACAGATAAGTTAGGATAAATTGTTCGAATTTTTCTTTTTCTTTCTTTCTTTCTTTCTTTCTTTCTTTCTTTCTTTCTTTCTTTCTTTCTTTCTTTCTTTCTTTCTTTCTTTTCTTCTTCATTTCTCGAGTTCTTGTCACTAGCTATTAAGAGCTTGGTATTTGGCGGAAATGTACTTTGGGGGAAGGGCAGCATATATTTTTAATAATATTTGTGTGAATGTGGACATAGCTGCTAAATCATACATACGGTTCTTTACAAAAGGGATGTTCTGGTAATGAGGTGGCTCAGTTAGAAATCTACATTTAAAGTCTACTAATATTTTTAGGGATACTTCTCATCAAGCTTATTCTTCTCAAAATTTCTTAAAAAACATTCCAATTTTTATCGTACTGTTAGGCCAACTTAATTTTCTATATAATACCCATTTCTCAAAATTTTCAATTTTTTCCCATGACACCTTGGAACTCGTTGGATCCACGGCAGCTAAGTGAGTTAAACCATCACCCCTAAAATACTTTTAAAAATCTGTTACTTTACTTGAAGGAATAAAAAAATAATCAGACCTACGTGAATAATTGTTTTGCAAGAGAAAATGCTAATATCCTATGTGTATGGCTTTTGGTTCTATTATAATTTTGCATGGCAATTACGGATGCCTCGAGAAAGTCGTTGCTGTTAAATATGAAATATATATTGTTCCACTCTAAAGTTTCATTATCAAGTTTTAGAAAGAATTAAACATACCAATAAGGAGAAGTAAATTCTGGATTAAAGTCCTATTAATAGTTAATTATCTAATTTTTCAAGCAAGTCCCCGTAATCTTGCTTATGCTTTGTTCAACTCGGAATGCCTCTGGCTCAGTCTTATTATTTTAAAGTACTCTCACTGCCCTCAAGAGCCCTTTCATTGCAGAAGGGTGGATCCAAGCTACTGTTCAGACTATCATAATTCAACATGTATAATCTCCCTTTATGTCGGTTGATCTTTTTGTGGCGTCTCAAGGCCTCGAATCAGTTTCAGTACATTACTTCATATAAGGGCCGACGTAATACGAAAGTGGATTGGAACCTCTCAATAATTGTTTTGGCACAAATTGACCTAAAACATATGGATAGTTGGTATGGTAACTATTCGAAAATTTTATGGTAATGATGGAAAATGGAAAAAAGAAGTGTTTATGGAATAAAGTTTGGTGGTAACCTACCAAGCGTTGACCAATTACGAGTCTATTATACTAGCTCGGAAGAGGTATACAAATGTAGAAATTTTACCATCAGACGTAGACTTACATGCTTACATGTTCGCGAGCCCTACCAGAGCATGCATTGTAAGAGAAAATATCGATTTCATCGTTGATTTTGTTGCTTGAACTCGCGGAGTTGTTTCAGTTGATGCTAATAATTGAGTATGCAAATGGAATGATGCAAATCGAGGCTTTTCAAAAGAAGTGAAAACAAAAATCCTTTATCTTAATAAGTAGGTATGGCTGTATCTGACGAGTCAAAAATTTATTCTAGCCCAGTAAAAAAAGTAATTCGAATGAATTTTACAGCCAAACAAATGTTCTTGTCTATTTTTTAAATAATATTATAAAGTGGTTCGGCGTTTTAATATTAATCCAAATTTGCAATTGAATGGGTGTCTCTACTGTTGGTTCCAAGGCGCACCTGGTCGTGTTGACCTCGCATTGTCGCAGTCCAGTGCAGCGCGCGGGTCCCGCTCGCGAATTTGTGGTGCGGGCCCGGCTCGGCCCGGGCACGGCCCCGCGACGGCCTTGCAGGGTTTCGTCTGGGTCGGGGAAATGTTACGTCACGGCTTGGCCCAGTGCCTGTCGCGCCGCGGATTTCGATCCTCTGCTGCTGCTGCTGCTGCTGCTGCTGCTGCTGCTGCTGCTGCTGCTGCCGCTGCCCAGAGCGGGCAACGACCGCTTTAGTAGGCTGCCGCCGCCCCCATCCCCGCATCTCTGGGCGATCGCGTTCGCTCGGGCTCGCGTAGGTGGCTTTAGTGCGCCTGGCGGGTAGGAGCACCGCCGCGTGCGCGAAATTGAGAACGCGCTGGCACGGAAGGAAATTGGAATTCGTTTCCGGGAGTGGAAACGCGATGGTGACTTCGCTGTTTAAAATATTGCAAGGCCCGTTGTTTTTCGAAAATATGATAGAGTACAGAATATATATGCAACAGATTTAAAACGAAAAATCTAGACGTTAGAAGAATATGAAATTAGGACAGCAGGGGTTCACGCAACCCGCAACACACGGTACGTAGCGACGTTATACCACCCAACGTATATAACTCGGAGACGATGTGTCCTATGCCCTTAAAAATGGATTTCGTTGCCTTTATGGGACACGAGATCGGTTTCTTCTGACGAACAAAATGCAAAGGACATACAAAACTTCACATTTTGTTCGTTCTATTGCATTTTTTAGGATACTCCCTCTCTGTAGCACGGGTTGCATAAACTTTCGAATTTAGAACTCTAGTATTACTGATGGCAAATTTTATCAAAACGTCGATCCATCGATATTTCGATAAACCACCAAAAAGTTTTCGATGATGAAAATATCGAGGTTTCTGGAATATATATATATATATATATATATATATATATATATATATATATATATATATAAACAAAAAACATATATTTATTGCCATTCCTATCCACTATGCAGATATTTTCACTTTTAAGAGTGATTTAAAATATACGGAAAGTTCTCACGTGTCCAACTACTTGAGAAATGAAAGGAGTAATTATGAATTATGCTGTGCTTTGAGAGGGCTAGCTGCTCAGCACACCATATAATAGGGCAACCCGATGCATAGCGACTAGGCTGATGACTGCGGAGTCCCGCGGTGCACATTCGGTCGATCCATCTGGAATTGGTGATTGACAAAGCAGGTTCGCGGTTGGTTTTCTAAGGGATTTTCCGTTTTTCGTGTCTCTCGCTCCATTTCAAATCACATTTCTCCGCACAAGGCGAACTTGCAATAGGGCATATGAAAATTATATCCTGCACATGTTCGAGATCATTCATAGATCAATGTTGGTGAAAATCTTTATAACTTGCTCGATTGAGGATTTGTTTAAACGATTATCTTTTAGTATTTGTTCGTAATCACATTTACTTCCATTTTAGGTTTTAATTTAAAATAGGGGCATACTTTTCTAGATTGCTTTTATCTGTTGCACTTGAAAAATACCTGGGTACTAGTGCAAATTAACACTCCTAGCTTCTGGTGTTAATTTGTTCATTCGTTATTAAAATATTTTATCTTGCATCATTGACTCGTTTTAAACCAAATATTTGTTTAATTTTTTATTTTGATATTCTTTTCTTTCCGTCAATTTATCACGGAATGACTTGCATTGGAGGGTCCGTGGATTATCATGAATAAAAACAGCCATGATCTCGTGGTTCCGCCCTTGTGTGCATTAGAGGAGTGGACCGGGCGGGTGCGGTGTGCCCCAGAGGGGTGAGCGGACAAGGGCACCCGGTAGGCCCCCGGGCGGGCGGCCCTCGATTCCAAGGTCACCTCACCGGCCAGCGCAGCGGCGCGACGTCCGCCTTCCTCCGCAGGAAGAGAGCGGGCAGACGGGCCACGCTGCAGGCGGCCCGGTACCAACTCTTCTCTCTACATACTTTGCTGGATAAGATTGGAGCGTTCGAGAATTCCGCTCGGAAGTGACCTGCTGTAGAAGCATACCATATTGAGTGACATTATAGGGTTTTTGAGGAGGACGACTTCTACCAAGAAATGTATTTCGTGGTTATCTTCCAGCTAATTATTAAAGGTTTTGGATGAAACAAAAATCACTCACTCGCTGAGCTATTACGTAGTTTAGTATGTTTTTGATTGTTTCGTCTCTAGGTTTTTTTGTTTCCGATTATTTAATTTTCTGAAGAGGTTGCCGAAAATCAGTAGCAAATACCTTTAATAAAATTTCAATAAATCGCATTACGTCAAATTTTCCACGTCGTAAACGATGCAGAATTTAAATGTATTCGTATATTTAGAAATAGGTTCAGGCAATACGTTACTAAATGAACATGTCATTAATGTATTTACTTCTCACTGTAATAAGGCGTTTTCTCATCATTTTTTTCTCAAAAAAATAACAAACTATTTTTAGAAATAAAATGAGAATGAACATTTCTAAGAAATGTAAAAGCGGGCAGTGTAAATCATTGCGCTGTATTCATTTAACCAAAAATCTTCTCAATGGTGGCACTTTTTGAGGGGGCAAGTTTGCGAGCAGCATTGCCGATTTAAAGTAATATTTAGAGTACAGTGGGGACGAACCGGCTCCGACTAAGCCTGGAAGTGGAACCTGCTTTAGTGGCCTTCTATGGTTGAACCGCATAGAAGGGGGCAAAACCGGGAATGCGCTCAAATTTTAATTGGCAGCTGTGCCCCCTGAACAGTCATCGGGTGGCAGGAGGGGGACAGCATTCCCTCCGTCGATGAAGTGATGTGGCCACGCGTTCCACGTCGGTGACATATGATGCTGCGTTCCACGTCGGTGACATATGATGCTATTCGAGCGCGATTGTGTCGCACGCAGAAGACACCAGTCGCGTGGCTTCAAATGACCGTTGCCTAGCCAAACCCGCCCACCAGCACGTCAACACGTTGACGGGCGGTTCGATGGAGAGAAAACAAGAGTGGAAGGGGTCGTTACACCTACGCTTCGCGAGACGAGCTCCAGACTGAAGTTCCAAATCCTATTATCATCTCCACTTTCCAAAGCTACCAACATTACCACAACAAAAGATCCTGCCATGGCTGTAAAAACTTCCCTTACAGATTCCCGATTTCTTATTCCACCGTAGTAATAAAGTCGTTGCACCTCAAAACAGCTCATTGTGAACTATAAATCCTGTAACCTCTCCCCAAATAACTATACCCATTAACATAACCATTATCAGTTACAAGCTATACGATCAAGACACATTGCACGCTCCTTTTCGAAACAAATTATCAACTCTCCATACAATTAAGTTTTCCATGATCACATCTGCTCCGCAAATGAGGCAGTACTCTTCGTTATTAAAAGCATCCTACCACCATACCATCCACCGGAAGAGCGCCAATAGGCGTAGGCTGTCCAGAAAGAGAAGAAACCCAACGGCGAACTCCACACTGAAGGGCACGGTACATTTTGAGTGCACTCTTCGTGACGGTTCTGCCGAGAGAGGCGACTACTCCTGAGTGTTCTCCTTCTAGCCCCATTCCTCTTGGCGGCGAACAAATACGGAGAAGGACGCGCTTCCTGGCTATTCATTGAAATTTAGAAGTGCCAAGTCCATAACGGGGTGTTGGCGATCCATTTCAGAGAACTGATACGGGTCTTTCCCTAGCAATTCTAAAAGGATTGACGATTTCCTTAGATGCTAATGTAGAATATGTGATGGCTTTGCTTTAGCTTTCCGCGTCGAAATTTCAATATAAACTCCCACATGATTTAATAACCTCTAGGATGCACCCCGACGCAAGATTCGAACCCAACACGGGTCGGTTGCTATCGCAACCGTTGCGCTATTTCGATTGGCTTCTACTTGGTATTTTTCCGGTTAATTCTTTTTTGTATAGAAAAAGGAATCTTTCTACCGCTGATTTTACGATCCTCGGAAGAGTATATGCTAATATTGAATTAATAAATATAAAGAACATGTGGAAAAAATTGAAATTGAATTAACTCTGACGTTTGCAACACGTTCTCCGCGTTTGAGGTGATTCTTCAGAAGCATGTTTACAGGTAGAAGTGCGTTCTTGTGATTACCTAATGATCCGTCCACACGATGCATCGGTATGGATTCGCTGAATTGATTTAGATTGCGTAACATCGTATCGATGATGCGTTGGTTTGATGTGACCTCAGTGTACTCGCGTGGTGTTGTGGTTGATCTTAGAGTACCACTTCCGAGATGCTTGAAACACTTTTTTTGTGTGAATATTATGCGAATGTGAATATTATTCTGTACATCAAATGGAATTGATATTTATTGCTTGTGAGCTGCGATAAAAGACTGTTTGAGAGGAGTTTTTATTAGACTTCTCGACAGGAATATTTGATATTCGAGACTTTTTGAAAATAGAAATAGTATCAATTTGCCTTTACAGTTGTTTTCTTCTCATGACGATGTCTGGAGATACTATGTAGCAAACTTTCAGTCAGTCAGGATCGTAAAGTGTGACTCATTTTAAACTTTTTAAATGGTTATTTCTTAATCAACTAAGATAAAGAAATTCGTCAGACACCCGGATGTAGAATGCTGTAAACAGGAAAAAAAATGTTTGATTTGGCAGCACTAACATTGTTTTAAATATTTTCAAATGAGTCACGTTTTTTGGGACGTCAACTTTCGAACTACGTGGGAAAGCGCCGTCTGACTGTTCCGAAACAGCGTCTGGAAGCGAAGCGGTTGTTAAAATGCATTTAAACTTTCGAGGTCTTATTAAATCGTTCCCCGTGGTCGTCGACATGGCAACGCCGGCTCGCACGTGTGTGGCACTGGCGTCCCCTATGCTTTTTTGTAAGGGCGGAAAGGAGCGGAGTGGAGTGAGGCGGGGCGAGCCCCCCCCCCCCCCGTCCACCAAAAAAAAGCAACCCAGAACGTCGCATGGCGTCGGTCGGCCTGCCTCGTGGCGGGTCAGGTGAGGAGGTTGAAGCGGTGCCAGCGACGCTCCGAAGCGGGGCGCAGCGGAGCGGAGCGAAGTGGCGTGGTGTGGCGCACCGCACTGCTTCGCTCCGCGACGGTGACTCGTTGCGCAAACACCTGCGCACTCGGGCTTCGAACCAAGGTTGCCCCGCGCCGAACCTGACCCCATTCCGCCGCGCGGCATCTCGGCTAATCGGGTCGCCCCGGGCGCGAGACTCGCCGGCAGTTGCTGAGATTGTACTCTTCCAAGCAAAGGGAGGCAAGAACGACGTGTTGAATCCTATGCAGGGGAATTAATTGTTCCATCTTCAGTTAGATTTGAATTTCGAGTTAGGAACAGCGGCCCTTGGTTCTTCACAAACATCTATATAAAAAGAAACCAACTAAAACCTAATATTAAAACATCGTCACCAAGCTAACCCACAATTTTTAAAATCTTTCATCCGTCTCAGGATCAACCCACTTACAACCATACCGAAACTTCGCCAAAATCAAAAACGAATTTTCCATGAATGTTTTTGACATCAAATTTGCTAATCTGGGTCATACTTTTTGATATTTCTTCTCCTTAATTTTTGTTTTAAAAAAAGGCTTCCAATCTTAAAGTAGATAACAAGCGTCGAAAACATGTCAACGTTATAAAAACTGTACCAAGTAACCCAGTCGTAATAAGAGAGGTGGAAAAATTGCTATCGTTGAATTATCTATGAAAATCTTGTCATTCCAGGAACAGAAAGCTAAGAATAGAGAAGAAAGTTACGCGTTGGCACGTTTTTAACTTTTTTTGCGAATTAAGGGTCAGTTTCTTCTCTTCAGGAACATCACTTTTGTGAGAAATGAGGACGATTCTTCCTTTCTGAGAAGGATCAACATAAAGGAACATCCCTGCAATTGATTCCCAATTGTCAATGTTAATTGGAAAGTTTTATAAATAACACTTTCAATAAAATGACTTTTGCCTTTTCACGAATTCTACGATTATTTTCAGAAAGATCTTTTAAAGACTTATTTTCTTAATCTTCTTGTTCCCGAACCTGCTGTAGCTGATGATTTGTGTTCGAATCGAATGCCATTCATAGAAATAACTCTAGTTTTATACATACGTATTAACGTGAAGACATTGTTACGAGAAAAAAAAGGAAGGCGTCTTTTGTGATCCGACAAAGTTCACCAAAATCTAGCCGTAGTACAATGTATTTTTTTTCGAGCAGATAATAGTAAGGAAATGCACGAACAAACGTATTGCAGAAACGCCGCGTGTGAGGTGGGCGGGCCTCCCTGAGCGGCAACCGGTTGTAACCGCCCCTGCCGCCGCAGCGCGCCCATTGAGGGGCGCGTGGCGCGGAGCTCGAGCCATTGTGGCGAGGAGAGAGCCCGGGGGGGGGGGGGAGAAGCGAGTGGCGGAGGACGAGGACGAGGACTCGGGCACGGCCGCGGGCGGTGAGGCAGGCTACGCCGCCCGCCCGGAACCGGTTTCAGGGCGACCGTTTCTTCTCGTCTGGGCCCGGCTCGGCGCGCGAGGCTCCTCTCCCAGACCTAGCAGGCGCGGTCCCCGTGGAAGCTGCGCGTGTCACCGCACTCGGCGCCGAGTGATACTGTGCGGCTCCCACCAGCCGTGAGACGTCTTGTTCGATTGATAAACGAGTATGCGATTGGCGAAAGGCGTGGAGATTTCTCGAGTCTTTAAAGAAAACGCTCGGCAGGCAGGGAGGCGCTGCGATTGGTGGTATTCCTTATTTTAATTATTAACGATTTTGTTCTTCACTGGGCATCAGTAAACGCTATTTGCTGAATGACAAAGGCCATTGCAACCCTAAGATCTTTTGCAAAGTGCGTTTGAATTGTTACTATTAAATTTTTGCCCTAGTGTGCCACTCACCCCAAAACTTGCGGATATATCATTTTGAAGTCCTTTGCGTCTGCTTTTCTATTAGTGAAATATATATCACACTATTAATGATATCTATTATAACTATTAATGGTACAATTGTTAATATTTATAATTTAATAATTATCACCAGAGCAGTATTACTTACGCCGCATGACAACGTACCAACGGTTAATACCAAATAAAGTGAATTCAATGTTAATTTACTTTCGAACTCAAGTGTCTAAGATGCATTCATTGCATCAAGTTACTTTAGCGGGAAGCGATAATGGCCTAGGCCCAGATATAACGTGCTTAAGCCCAGAGACTGGCCAACTTCACACATGGTCCCCCAGGAATAGACGGGCAGCTGCGAGCACTCCTGTGCGAACTGCGCATGCGTAAACTCATGTGGCTGAAACCTTAGCATAGTTTCCATGGGAAAGGTGGACGGTCCCATGTAACAGTACGAAATAAAAACTTAGAACGTCTCTACTGTTTCTCAGCGTTCTTCAATGTCATCTTGGTGTCCGCGAGTTTCAAACGGTAAAATGATTAACCTGTTAAAGAAAACGCAACTGTAAAACATTATGCGATTGTGACGTCAGATAAAATGAATGTATGGAATGCTAATTAGATTTCGATTAGCGTGTTCACATTATCTAAATGACCACTGCCGTTCTGCGGCTGATGGGTTCCGCTGCAGCTCCGCGAAATGGGACCGCGTGCATTATCAGTGATGAAAGGTCCTTGGTTTCTGACCAATCTATGCCCACATAAGCTTCTCCACCGAGCAGTACTCACTTCCTCTGCTTTCTGTTGCCTCCCCTCAACCACTACCAAACTGCGAAGCATAACCAGTATCCTAGGTTCGCGGGTAGCTTAACGTAATTTTGCGTTTTCGATTTTGCAAATTCGAATTTCCGCACTTCTTTTGCCGAAAAACTGTCAGGAGTTACCACGTTGCAAAGCCACAATGGAAATTCGCGACACTGGAGTTCGAAGTTCTCAGAATAACTTCTGGACGTGTGGAGTTTTGCATTATCGGATATGTATTGATATATTACTTTTAAATGATGTAATTTGTGCGCATAATGCGCTACGATAGGTATAATATAATGAATAAAGTGTAGAAGTGATCGCCGGATATGTTAATATGGACGGAAATTGCTGTTTTATTATTTTACATAAACATTACTAACACGAGAAAGTACGTGCTGTTGTAGCATCACTATTTTATTCTACATACAATCGGTACAACATTGATAAATATATTTTTTACCCGCTGTATCTGTAAATCAGTGCACTTGATGTCACTGCAAGTATGTGGAATGTGATGTTGCTTGCCTGACCTCGCTCGCTCGTGCACAGATAAAAGCTGGCAGGGCTGTTAAAATGACATTTACATTTCTCATTCTTATTATTGGGATTCTTGGGATCGACGTCTTCTTGGATGCCTGCAGGTTGGTTGAATAGCACAAGTGAAAATGAAAATATTTCTCGCAATGCTTAAAGTCCTTTACTTGAATGATGAAAATGTACAAAATGCATAGGTTCAGTGAAACATGAATAGTAATACGGGGAACCTCAGTCGAAGTGAACAGTTTCTTTCGGAGAGTCCCCCGGGGTCGTGCGTGCCGAAGTACTTACAGAACACATAGGATCATGAAACATTCATGAGGGATGTCTCCCCTCCCTTGACATTGCCCGGTCACCGGACCATCGAACCTTCTCTTCCTTCTCTCTGACTGGACGCCCTTGCTCCAGACAGATCAGCCTCTTGAGGGTCTATACGCGCTGCCGGAGCCTCTTAGCTGGTGATTCCGTATGAGGAATTCTGAGGACCCACGTGCCGAAGTGATCTCTAAGTGGAAGCATTCTGGCCACAAGCATCACAAAGTGGCTCCTGCCTGCGCGCTGCACTGTGTGGTATTCACTTTCACTTTTATATGCAATTACAATCTATACATTATTTAATATAGTAATATTTAAACAATTGTATTGTAATAGTATGCACACAGCATCATACGATGGTAATTGCAGTTTTTATGGGTATAATTAAATATCTAAAACAACCATTCTTGAATGAGGTCCTAGTTTCTGTTTCGGAAAATGTCCTAAATCAGGGAAGAGGCGAGCACGGGTTTTTACTTTTGAAAACTATGGTTCAAATTCAGGTCACCGAAAATGAGATTTGGGGTGACAAAAACTTATTCCTTTGGAAGTTCTTCTACTGTTGCCTCTTATTCTACCACTTCATATTCTTAGTCATCAGTTACATCATAATTATCATATCATTGCGTTTTAATACGCGTGGTTTGACCCGCAGACCTGAAGACGGATTGATATAGTTCTATAATAGTACAACCGTCATTGTGCCAACTAGCAATTCAAGATGCAGTCGCGGACTGCAGACTGCAGCCTGGTTACTTTAGCGTGTGTATGTATTTGGGACACAGTATAAGAAGCTTCTTATACCGGAGTCGTGGGTTCGAATCAGACTGGTGGCGGAGTTTTGACATCTGAATTGCTGAATTCAGACAAGCCTGAATAAGAGTTCGAGGCCGGATGCTCTAAACGGTCGTTTCCGTGATTTTCTTCAATCAATTCCGGGTAGATACCGGAGCAGTTACTGCAACAAGTGACCTCGCATTGACTGTGATTTTCCTTTCCCGTTTTGTACCCTATCCCATCCCCCAGGAGTTACGAAGACTCCGGTTCTCCGAACACGCGGATGTGTGGTTCTGCGGCTCCTGCTGTAGAGTTTCTTCGTTGTGAAAAAATCTCACGATGCGTGACGTATCTCGCGATGCGTAGGCAAAGCGTTCCCTTCCATATCTCCTCCTTCCCTCAGACTTCCCGTCAGCCACTTCGCGAGTAGTTGGGCGTATGCGAGAGCTATGGCGAAGGTCAACCGACGCGACAGTCAAA
Organism: Teleogryllus occipitalis; assembly: GCA_011170035.1. Lineage (NCBI taxonomy): Eukaryota > Metazoa > Arthropoda > Insecta > Orthoptera > Gryllidae > Teleogryllus > Teleogryllus occipitalis. The sequence continues at coordinate 548,903 of BLKR01000293.1, forward strand.
AATTATTTGCGATTGGTACCCGGCGCAATCATGTTCCAAGAGCATAAACTGCCGCAATTACATGAGGATCATGCTCAACGACCGAGATTAAGGTGCGGATGTTAATCAAAATTTGTGCATGCTGAGGGGAAGTTTTCTATACGGTTCACCTATCGAACTTATATCTCCGCGTTTTAAAAGGATCAACATTGCAGCAAGACATGAAGAAATGCTGGGTGTTCGGCGGCAGCGGACGATTTGGAAGAGGCTCAACTATCAGTCGAAATTTGAAGGCGTGCGCAGGGGTAGGTTTATTTTCCACGCGCTCCAAACGCAGGACCGAGCTGGAGCGCCGTAGGAAGATACGCGGAGGTGCGTGTCCCCGAGCGGCGGATCTCCGCTGTCGACTCTGCGCGATAACCTGCATCGCGACGCGGCAAGTCAAGCAAGACGACGCCCGGGCTGCGGTTTCCGCTGACTGGTCCCGACGCGCACCCAGCCGGGCTAGTCTTGCAAGCACCCGAGGCAGAATCTAGAGCACTGGTTCCCAGCCGGACCGGCACGAACGCCTACCCGCGAGTTCCACCTGCTTGGTACGTCAAGTGGCGAAGAATTGCGTCTCGTGTGGCGATGCAGCGCAGCTCGGAGCTCTGGGTGTACATCTCCATAATACGACCGAGGCTTTAGGCCCGGTTTATATACTTTCGACGAACGATTTTTTGCGTTTTAGCGAACGCGCGCATCATGACCCTACATCAGAAGCCGCTCGGCTCATGCGTGCGTTCACAAAAACTCCAAAATCGACAAAGGAAGCCGTTAAATCGGATCTAAGTGATTATGTAGGATGGGGTAAACAGTTCTGCTCTAAGGAAGGCCGTGGATAGTAATTGGGAACCAAGTATCAGGCATTGATCTTCGCCCACAGTTTCAGGAACTGTTCTGCTTGGGGTTGATCGGTGGGAATCTCGAAAACAACGAATAGAATTATCTTTAGTCCAAACCAACTACTTACGTGGTGTCAAATTTGCCATCGTCTGAACCTGAACTTAAGCAAAACTTGTGCCGGAGATTCTCATATGTCTGAAATCTGAAATGTGACCCATATGACTCATACGACCCATATGACTCATACGACCCATATGACTCATACGACCCATATGACTCATACGACCCATATGACTCATATGACTCATACGACTCATACGACTGAAATTGAAATGTTTTTTCAACATGTTCTCATGAATTATTGAAATTTCTAATTTTATTGAATTCTAAATTCATCACACGTATCTATCCCATAATATGTATTCGTTTCAAATTCGATTTTTCAATTTGCATTAATTTATACCACGAATATCTAAACTTACATGCTATTTTTTAAGTTTGAAAATGTTAATGGGTTATGTCGAGATTTCTAATTGTGAGTGTTAATTTTTAGGAAATATGTTTTCAACATCAGACCACCTACCACAATTGACCTATCAAGGTCAATTTTATCATGATATTTCAACCAATTCTTTGTAAAGTGTGTTTTCACCAAAAATTTTAAATTTATTGTGAATTCTTTATAATGTTAAACACGCTTTTATATCTTAATATAAGTTGTTCTAATTTTTATTAATTTTTAATTTTATTTATATTATTTAATTTTTATTTTAGTTGTATTGTTTTAAGGCCTGATGATGGAGGCACAACCCGACCTCTGAAACGTTACCACGCTGTTTCTTGTTTCAAGATACTATTGTAATGTAAAAGTCATTTATGTTTTAATAAATGTATTTGTGACTATCTATAAAAAGTAGTTATTGGAACTTTTATTAAGAAAACTTGCTAGCCTATGTTTCATCTTTATGAAATATACTTTACCTTCCGAAAATCGTTCATGCTTGTCGAATCATCAATATGTCGCTGACGAATTGTACGATAACGTAAATTTGCCTTATTCGGTAAAGGATCTCGTTTATTGGTCATTAAATTATAATTGGTTTTTAAAAAACGTGCTGTGATGGTCGCGATCAGGCTATATAAATTCAACCCCCAGATGAAGTATCATCGATAAAAGGCATTATATAATGGTCCTTTTTTATTGGAATGTTCTTCACAAGATTGGTGATCGTAGACGCATGTTGAAAGAGTAGGGCATTGAAGTTCTGTGTGCGAAGATGCGTTAAAGACGTGTTATTATCTAATAGCTTCTTAAATGAACTGTAATTCGCTTTGCCAACCGTGTCATCAGCCACTGTACACAATTATTCCTCGGAAGAGGAGCAGGTTTCGCGTGCGGGCATGCAATTAGAAGTGCACACACGCCTCTTAGTATCACCTATTACACCCCCTCCCCCCTCAATTTCGTCTTGTTAGGGTCAGGCGGGTTGCATACCCTTCATTTTGGACCGGCGCAGGCGACCTTGACACCGACGAACGAAATGAGGATGTGCACCATCGCGCCACTTGGACCTTGCTACTTTGCGTGGGGAATCCATGCAGTATTGCTCTGTCTGTCACGTTTCCTTTATATCGCAATAATAGCGTAGAGGGTGCATGTAAAGTTTAAATGGGTCAATTTTTGTGCGAAATTTAGCGACAGTGCAGTCAAGTATTGAAGTGGGGATACAGGTTTTACGTTGTTCTGTCTCTGGATGTGGAAGTATATACACAAAAATCGATAAATTATGATGGTAATGATCTTAGAGGATGTTCAGTAATTCAGGTACGCGATTAAACGGGATGATTTCGACCTACATATGGGTACTTTTTCCAGCCGTGGGATTCTCTGTGTGGAATCTGGGATCTACCCCTCACAGTATAGTGAAACCTCTTTAAGCCGTCATTGATAGTTCCAGGAAGACATGGTCTTTTTGAGAGGATGTCTATGAGGGATTTCCCCATACGAGAATGTTTAATAAGAAACGGAAAAGATAAATGTAAAACAATAAATGAACTTCTAAAGTGTGCAAAGATTGCGAATTTATCTTTAGTGAATTGCGTGAGAGTTGGTCGCTTGTAGAAATTCGAAATGTAGTCATTTCGACTTTCAAATATGTGTATTTTTTTTAAATCCTCGTTAAGTCACTTAATTTTGGCGATCGTGCAGTGAATTGCAATATTGAATGTAATTGAAATATTCCTTTGTTACCAAAACATAGCCAAAAGATTGGAAAAGTATCTAACTCTTAACCAACTTTGATGGTACATAAATGATTTAAGTTCCTTCTTTCTAGGTATTACCACTGAAATATAAATGGGTTTCTTCTTCAGGCGGGTGTGGTGTCTATTGCAACAGAATTGTCATGACATTAATGGCGATCGTCAATGAGATTCATTCGCACAACTTATTAGCAGATATATGGTAATGGATTCAATTTCGCCTTTTAGCTGTTCCAGTAAGTTAATGACGCGATACTTGTCTGCGTACGTTTTATATCCTCGTATGCAATTAGCTGTGTGTGCTAGAAATAGCTTGCTTTAGTGTGTTGAAACATTTCGCCCTCCACTGACGCGCGAGGAAGATTAATTTGCAGTATTGTATGTGATGGTTAAATATTTGTTAACAAATTCACTGTTATCTCAATTAGTAAGCACCACTAAGAATTGAGGACGTTGCCAGAGTAGAGAACGGCATTCCTTGGGTTTCTTGAATTGTTTGTTCTAAGTGTGTTTACCAATAAAATGAAGGGATGTAGCTGTAGCCTGAAAATTGAAACTTACGAAATTGAGAAGATTAGTGTCACGGAAAAGGTGATGTTTGCTGATTGGCATATATATATATATATATATATATATATATATATATATATATATATATATATATATATCGCACTATTTACTATCAATAATCTGCGGATTGTCAATCAGCCAAGGTCCTCAATATCCTTCCTCAAAGAATTGTGCGTTGCATGTTCAAACTGCATAATTTGCGGAGCAAAATCACATTACTACGTCTAACATCACTACGTAATACAACAGCTAGGGTATGCTCGCATATAATCAATGGAAGAGTAACAGACGCGCTAAGATAAAGCAGACGAGATTTTAGTTTCACATACGGGTAATAGTGGACAAGGCGCGTAATAGATGCGCATAAATGCCAATGTCCAAATCGTTAAATGTAGGACGATAATGTTCCTTATAAATTAATCACAAAATATGAATTTGATTAAAAGATATCGCCGGTAATATTATTCACAACTTTATTTGATGTTCAGTCTGCAATTTCGTTACCAGAAGCTGAAAATCAGGTGAAGATTTTTTTATTTTTTTTTAAAAGATCCTCCATAAATCTTAGGAGTAATTTTAGGATACTTGTATTGATTATTCTACTCGATTATCGAATATGGCAATACGTGGGTTAGGGGAGTTAGCCCTGCGCGTTAGTAAAAATACAATTTTGGTTGTGTGAATACGGCTCGGCTAAGGTACTGTTGCTCAGTCTGTTCGGTACATCGTGTAACCAGACCTACGACGTCAATTTTCGTGCAAATGCGCCTAGCCTGCTTGGAGCGTAGCACGGCGTACGCGGAATAAGGAGCGCTAATAAAAAGCGCCTCTGCTGCGTCGTGTGAGTCACGCGGCGCGTCGCGGCACGCGGTTTGTGATGTTGCGTCACGCGTCGCGTAAGGACTGCAGTGAGCGAAGAGAACGTCATACGCGTCGTCACACATTGATCCCTCCCATTCACTTCGCGCGGCCCCGCCACGCTCCGCCCCGCGCCTGTCACGACCTTAGCTCTTCGAGCCATCTGGAGCGCCGTATCGCTGTCACTGACCCGCGCGTGATCCTTGTAATTGAATTTGAATAGGCTGTATTCCTAGCTCCGATGCCGTTGATGTAATCGGGTTCGGGTTTAGTGCTTCGCGCCCTGAGCTGAACTGTACGGCCCCTTTATCCTATTGCAGTGTCAGTTAAGTCATGCGGCGTCTTGAAACAGACTTCGTTCCCACTCTCCACTGTATTAAAGGACGTTTAAGACGATGTGCGTGTGTGATGCGACATGGTGGGGCGATAACAAATCTTGTTAGTGTTAAACTGCCATAGATTCCCGTGCCCGACACAAATTGAGCAAAAACTCTGGAATCTGTTCATATACATGTTTAAATGTAAATTTAATCGTTCAAATCTTTGTTTTGCGAGAATATATAATGCCGCCCCTCCCCTTCCGAAAAAGTGACAAATCACCATACATTTCTCCTCCGGTGCTTCGTGTTGCTTCTACATAATTCTCGTAATAATAAATGATATGGTTTTTTTATTCTAAGAACGTAACATTATAGTTAGTAAAAATCACTTTCAATTTCCAAGTGTCGTACACGGGTAAAATGGGAAACCGAAATATTTGACAGTTTTGAGACAATGCTAGAATAAAAAAATATTATAGGAATTCTCCATCTTACTAAATTGTGTGAGGTCCATCTAATTTCTTCTAGGATCTTTAGAATTTCAGTGAATTTTCTTTCACGTCTTAAACTATACATTTCCCCTTTTTTCTATTTTGCGTTACTCTCTTTTCGCGAGGCTGATGGAATTGTGTAAATGTATTGAAATTGCAATGTGTTAAAACTCAAGACTTATTATGTAGTAAGAATGACTAAGGAATTCCCACATCATGACGTTAAGGTTGCCCACACTTCCACCACACGTCTTCGTCGTTCAACTGGAAGTCTTCTTCCTTCCATGCATTTCTTTTTTTCTTGGGCTTGCCTAAACCGGGTCATTCACATGGTAATGTTCCCTGACCACATTAACATCACGTCCACACGGATGTCGGACAAATTGTGGAGAGCGACAAACAAGTGTCAGAGTTGTTTGTTGGAAGTCGACGAAGTCGAATTCCTTAAAGAGCAGACAGCCTATTGCTACCTGCTACGCCCGAAAACGTTAGTCAATTCCATCGTGTTGAAGCGGAAGATATCAGTTATAAAATTGTCATTAATTTCTCATTAACTTAATGGGATTAGCATTTACTTAAAATGTCTTCTGTCTATAGATTAACCTTCCAGAGATTCTGTTTAGTTTGCGCACTACAGGGTATATTATATTTGGACGATTTTTCTAACGGTGGCTTATTAACCTTCTATTCCGTATACTGTTCAAATTAATTGAGAGTAGATTGTGGAGCGTTGCTAGTTTTATTTTATCTTCTGAAAACACCATTCAGAACTTAAACTTGAGTTTTGGGGGTTTATTACCAAATACTATTTTTAATATCTCAATGCTAATCGTAACTTATGTGCTCTTCTTTTCTGTACAAGATACAAGTAATAGTTTTTTCGCGGACTATTTATTTTAATAGGTCGCTGTAACCTTTCTATATTCCAGTCAACCTCTCATCCTGGCTAAGACCTCATTCTAGCCGAAATAGTTACGTTACTGCCGTAACAATGTCAGTCCCGGATCCACATCGATATTATGCTAATTTAGAATACGGATTTAAAATATTTTCTTCTTTCTATCTTTTTTCTTTCTTTTTCTTTCTTTCTTTTTCTTTCTTTCTTTTTCTTTCTTTCTTTTTCTTTCTTTCTTTTTCTTTCTTTTTCTTTCTTTCTTTTTCTTTCTTTCTTGTTTTAAATGTTTCAAGCTATTGACAGAATATATTTTGTAAGTAAATAATCTATTTATTTAAAAAATAAGGTATTCTGTCATAGCTTCGTTTAGAGCTTCTACTGAACCGATTGTAGTATTTTTTCCTTTAAATGAAAAAATGTGATCCCTAGATGTGTTATCAGATATTGTTGGTGTTGATTCACCAACATTTACGGTGTAAATTAATTAATTAAATCATTCTTTAATACTACGCTTATCAGTAGTCAATTGTTTTCTTCCAAAGGGTGGCTGTTTCAAAATAGATTATATGAAACGCTAGATGTGAGTCCACGCTGCTTCATGGTGGCGCTACTTGATGTTTTGTTTTGATTGTTGAGATTTGTTTACAATTCGTCACGGTTTTGTTTCAGTGTAATAATTGCATTTTAGCTTTGACAGTTTGCATGTATTTGCTTTTGTGATGTATTTTATACAGAACATTCGGACAGTAGGTTTTGCTCGGTTGTACTGAAGTTGTTCACAGGTTATATCGAAATCCGAATCGTTGTCCACGCGCCCCCAAAGAAGCAAACGTACATTAACTGGACGCAGAGAATGAGAAAGCCAGCGCGGAAAATGTCAGTTTTGTTCTGCTTTGTACTTCCCATGCGAGAGAAATTCTGCAAACGTGTTTACTGTGTTGCTTAAATGGGAAAGTAAGTTTACCTTCGAGCAATATGCCAGAAATAATCAAATGACACATCAAAAAACTTTAGAAATATCCGTCAGTATAATAGTGATCTTTCTTTTGTGTCATTTCGTGTATTATTGGAATATGTGGGCCATTTTGCATTGCCACCGGGTCATGGACCATACGTGTTCAAAATTTTGGGAACTACACATCACAGAATATCTTCGTTTTAACCCGAAGGTCCAAACAATGCAACATATTGTGAACATTAGTCTGGGCACAGTATTTTACATTTATCTAAGATCTCACCGTCAAATTTTGACGGGTTCTCACTTGTAGTAATAATAATAATAATAATAATAATAATAATAATAATAATAATAATAATAATAATTGTAACAGGATTACACAAATCTAATCGGACTTCTAATTTTCCCATTACTCATCGAACTACTGCGAGGAAGTGGGTTTGAAAGGTTTTTGCTAATACAAGTATTTCTTTCTTAACCGAAGAAAGTTTATCATTTGGTAGTTCAGATTCTGGAGTTCGAAAAATAACAGTTCTCTATCGTCAATTCCAGTTACGAGAGAAATTTTTCTCACTGAGTGGTGCATGCTGTCTACTCATGTACTACCAGTGTCTCCAAATGGTTTACAGACTGAACACGGACGTTGGGAATTAACGGGTTTACCTGGTCAACAAGTAAATATTTGCAGTGTAGCATACTATTTTTCCGGGTAACTCTCCACCTTGTCGCCCGTGAAGTCCCGATGTGTTGTTAGGTACAAGATAAGTGGTTGATAACTGTTGTAGTACACATTACTCAACTGTTTAGTTGGACGTAAGAAGGCCACTTATACAATCTACCGTTTTAGGTTCGAATGGGAGAATAAAGGTAATCGAGATTTGAGTGCGCTGGGTCCGAATCCATCGAACTGGACTTCCTCTCGATAGTAGAAATTAGAGGTTACTTCCCATAGGGTTGTAAAAATGTTCCCGGTTGATCATACACTGATCTCAAGACAATAACTGTGATGGGGATTATATGATTGAATGTCAGAACCCAGGTGTTAATTCAGGCGTGAAGTTAATTTTAAAAAGGAGTCAACAGTTTTAGACGTTTTCTCATTAGTCAAATTTACTCGCAAACACTAAATTAACATAAAATGTATAATAAATTATTATTGAATTTTGTTTCCGTAATATTTAATTTCTGTGGAGTACAGTATTGGAATGAAGCTCAACATGTAGGTCACTTACGTAGATCTCTATTCCGTAGAAACCTTGTTTGCCGACCTTATTTGTGGAATACTTTGGCACAGATCTAGACTCCTTCGAGCCAACGACGTATCCCAATTATTTTTTGTGATAGAACTTTCCGCATGCTCTTTATGCAAATGCTATTTTGTGAAACCCCTAGGCTAAATCATGTTCGTCTTCTCATTTTCCAGGGTGCTTTGTGTCGCCTGTTGAGTGACCTGAATGGTGAATTTAATGGTTCACAGACTCGTAATGGCACTGACACTCAATGTTATCCCTGGCAACTTGCCAGTGCTGTATTGCCAACATTACTTTGGAATCTTGTCGCTTGTACAGTAGACCACTAAACTAAAACTACTTCCCAGGGCTGAAAAAAAAATATCTGCGCAGTCACTAAAACAATGTGTGAATTTCGGTGAAGACCCTTCCTCGTTCAAATGATCAAAATTTCCCGTTATCAATACCATAATGCACTTTACAGATAAATTTCTCAGACACCAACAAAGTAGAGACTCCCACGATTATTATTCAAAAAATGATATCAGCGATTTAAATTGTATGTCTTTGATGCATATATTGATTGTATATTGTGTGTAAGGAAAACTCTATGAATGTAATGTTTTCTGTTACAGAATTAAACAATCTGAAAACGTTTGGGCATTTGCGAAATATTAACTGGCTAAAATGTTTTTGAGGATTCCCGTTCCACATCACTCGCCAAAACTCGGATATTTCTATTACAAGTTATTACAAATTATTTCTATAATGCCACGAGAAAACATTAGTACGTTCTATAAAATATATGTTTACACATTGTTTTTAATGTCCGTCTGATTGAATGAGAGCTATCCATTCCTTCGTAATATAAAAGCTTTTGAGATCATAGTTCCGAATGTTTTAAAGTCTTCACGTTGATAAATAGTGTTCATTGTCATTATCGATCTGCTTTTGTTTTATAAAAGTATTTCTATTACTAGGCAAGAGCTCATTTTATTAGAAAAGTATTACTTTCATTTTATAAACTAATTCATCTTCATTTGATCAAAGTATTTCGTGATATTGCTTTATATTGATCTTCAAGGAACAGGATTAGTCGCCGGTCTCTGGCTTCTTCATGGGCAGATCTAACAAAACCTTTACACTATTCTTGAAGGTTCTCATCAAGCCAAGTACTGAAACATTTCATCCGTTTATCTTCCTTACATCTGTACACATTTGTGTAGCTTAAGCTCATAATGGAAGTGAAATGTAAAGTAGATTATGAACATAGTACAGCTTCTTGGATGTTATTGTTTAGTGTGTGTAATAAAGCTTAATATTTGAGGAAATTCGATAAAAGCCCTCTGCCCACTTAGAAGTATAAACAGTTTCAAATCGACCATTATAGACTTCAGAAGAAACTTCAAAAGCATAAAGTTGCACACATTACGTTCCGCACTTCACTCATTCGTTTCATCCGGACGGTAACTCGTTCCCTGAATCAGAAATAGCAAGCCGGGAAATATTTTTTTGAGGACATGTATATGAAAAGGAGTCTCTAAATTAGATCGGACACGTAATCGCACCGGTGATGCCCGCATTGCCAGTCTTCAGTCCTTGAAGACACGCGGAGCCACGTCGATCATTTACCTGACTGAAGGTCACTCATGTTTTCGTAACAATGTGCGGCTTGCTGGATGTGTAAACTTAGAGGAAGAAAATGCAGAAGAATGTAGAGAAAGAAACATTTTTTGCAGACATAAACTATGACGAGACATCCGGGCGAACTATGACGAGACGAACATCCCAGTGATGCGCCTTATTGGCAGTTTATGATAAAATAACTTTCTATCTTGCATACAAAGCAGTGAAGAAATATCTTCCCAATAGAAACTTGGCTTTTGAGGTGTACGAAAAGGAGTAGTAGTAAAGTACGGAGAGATGATCTTTACCATTGGGATTCGCAGGTAATGTACCCATTTTAGTTTATTGGGTGCAACGACATTGCTCTCATCGTGGAAAAGCCGTTATTGTATGAGTATTCACGGTGTCTCATTGTAAACGTTGCAGATTTCTAAGGCATACAGAGTCGATCATGATCACTTTTGAAGATGAATATATTCTGAGAAATAATTTCATTATTTCATTGAGAGTTACAGATGTGACTTTTGCCTCTGATTGTTAGACGTTTTCTATGCACAGGTGTTGCAGTTCATATTCTGGGGCAGTGAAGGAGATGTGATGTCCTGCCGACCACCTGTGCATGGGGATGGCCTAACATAATTATAACATCTGACAGTTATATATTTCACACTATATATTCTTTGGCAAAAACGGATAATTTTCAAACCCCTTAGTACCCATGAAGTTAGTAACATATATTCTGAGACATTATGCAAAAGTGAATACATTGAATGTGCAGATGCTAAAATAATGATCGTATGTATATACACAGAATAATTGTGAATGTGATATGTGGACTTGTATCACGATTGCGCAAAGATAACTCCGAGCATTGATCACGGCAGTTGATGTGCGTCGGGTTGTAATAGACAGGATGAATGAGTAAGTGGTGATAGGGCTTTGACATTCTTCCTTATTTCAGTTCCGTGTTCTGAAGGGTACTCAGAAACTTTTCCTGTTCGTCACGAGGTCCCGGGCGCCCGGCGAGTCGTGGCAATACGAAAACTCGTCGCTGGTGCCTCCTACGAAGGCGCATTGCTAGATTCGAAAGCAATGTTTCGAATTAATAGAGTATTGGGTAATATATTCTACCCAATGTAATAAAGTATCTGGCAGTAGATAAAATGATCTTTACTACATCCAAGGTAATGAAAGGTACTGCCGAGATCAATGCAATGCCATTAATCATATTTGCAAGTACGAAATATAACAAAACTTCAGGAAAGCAATCGGACAAGTTATTTTACCAGTGGCCAAAATACCATAATGTGCCCTTTTATTCACTCTAGCCCGCTTGTGAATAATCAACTACCTTTCATATAGCGGTTTCTTTTAACCATTTGTAAGGTAAATATCTATAAAAATATAATTGTGCTCGATAGATTATTTGGGGATTTATTTTAATAATTGCTGACAATTAACTATTGAGAGCACACTCAATACACCCACCAGAAACGAAGAATCGAGGTAAAGAAAAGTAGCACGTGTTAATAATTAACATAGTTCTAAAATGTACGTATATCATTTGAAACATCAACTGCGTCTTTAATTGCAAATTTTCCAGTAAGAAAAATTGTACTTGTAGAAAGTTCAGCAGAAGTATCATTATTAAATGAAAATATAACTAGTGGTGCTACGACAGCACATTCTTTATCGAATTGTTTATAACTTTTGCAGTTTTCGGAAATTCAGAGAGTTCAACGAAAATGAGACTTGCGCCCTTCCTTTAAGTGCCCCTTGTTCTATCCGTGGGAAGAAAAATTTCAAGAAAAATTGAAAGTAACGTATGATGATCCGGACATTACTATTAATTCATTTTTTAATATGTTTGTAATGCTCGGGATCTTAGAGATCCATTTCTGACGTGGACGAAATGGCTAGGAATTTTCTAGTTGGCACCTAGTAGGCTCCCAGCGTTGCCAGATTATTTTGACTCTCGTATTATGCACCAGGGAGCGCCGCAACAACTTCTCAGCAATATTTATCCATTACATGAGATGCTCCCGGGTAAGCGAATAGGAGATCTGTTAAGGATAGGAATTTTTGGAGGCTTTAATTTTTTTGGGCATTTTGCCACTGTTCTTTTGCATGGCCCAAGTAGACAAGGCAGCTGTGGATTTTCCTCCATTCGAAAGTAAGCACCTGAGCCGGTATCAAACCTTCACTCTGGGGTTGAGACGTCTGAAAACTAAACACTCACCTACTGAGGTATCCTTTTTTTTAGACATGTTTGCTTTAATTTTGAAAACTTCTTCCGTTAATTTTTCCCGGAGCCATTCTCGGATGAAAACGTCCCCTGTCGCGTGGGCGTAAAGGTATGTTGTGTTATCGCGCACTTGCATAAGACACGCACTACTGGGAGGCCTCGTTGCGATAAGCAGGTCATTGTGTTAGTGCAAAGGCTTTTTAACGGGAGCGGTGTTTGCATTGCATCATAAGGCGCCTGCAGTGCTTGATCTCACTTTTCTATAGGTCGCGCGACTCTGAATTTAAAGCGCCTAATCAGTGTTGGGAGTAAGGTGCCGATAAAAACTTCGTTGTAAGATTTACTACCTTATCTTTAGTGTATTGGTTGTGATTGCGGATTTTGAAGTATTTACGTCGATAAGATGCGACATCTCTCAAAATCGCTGAAGTAATTATTCAGTTGGCGAAGTGTGATATAATTTTCTTATTGTCTCACTCGCCAGCTTTGTTGAGATTCTTTTATAGTGAAGTGATTTTTTGAAAAGGATTGCAGAATACTTTCAAATCTATAATAACGAGATGTTCTCCGCAATTTGCGACATAACTCATAAATCAGATTCTACTTATAAATCTGCAGAAAGTATGCATTTTGAGTGCTTGAACAATGGTTGACCATTGACCGTAGTCATTTTTCGATGGCGTTGGGATCATGTTGGAGTAAAAGTTTCGCGAAGAATTAAAACAAAACATTTCCTTCAGGAATGCTGTCCCCACTGATAAGGCTAATATCCATCAAGATTGCATGCAACCAAATGTTTTTATTCCTGTGTGTGATTGGCCATCTAGTTCATATTTAAATTCTCTGGATTGAAAATCGTAATTTACTGAGAGAATATTCTGCAAAAAGAAATTGCGAACTCCAAATTTGAAGAGTAGTGTGCCTAATTCAATCGAAACGCTGACGGAAAGATTAAAACTTTGTGTTGGCAAAAAAATGTGGTCATTAAATAGTGCGTATATTATTAGTAATCTGGGTCTTTTAATAGCTAAAATTTATATTTTTTCTTCTACCTGTACTCCAGTTACTGGCGGTATTTAAGGTATTTAAGGCCAGATTATTAGATATGCTGCCTATACGTGTCAAAAAAGCTGTGGTCTCGGAATTTGAAGATTGTAAGTCATAAACATTCACAGGAGTATAATAATATACGTCTGATAGGTCAGTTACTGATATTTTTATGGAACAAATACTCTTGTTCTAGAGAATAACGACGGTCCGGATTAGTAACGTTCTATCTCAAAACCATTTCAATATTCCTTTTTCTTGGATTTCAAATAAAATATAGTCCACCCCAATGAAAGTGGGTGTAATGACTCTCAATGATGCACTTAGGATCGTCGATATGTTGACAGATTTCTTTGCAACACTTCCGACAACACTTCGTTCCGGCATGACTTAGAGGCGTTAAAGTACCTCACGCCAGCGAGTGTGAGAGGCTCGAAAGAGATGATTGCTGCTGATCTTCGGTGCAAGATACAGTAACTCACTCATTGTATTTCTCATTCTTTATATTTTATGAAAATTACGCATGTAGATAATTTTAAATCCAATGACTGAAATCTAAACGTTTTTTTGTCATTTCTTCTTTCTCAATAAGTCTGTCAAAGTTTTGTGTGATGAACGACCAGATACAAGGTACTAGTTTAATATGGCGCCTCCTTCGTAATCTCTCATGGTAATAATTTTTAATTATGCTTCTCAAACTCATGAAAATTTTTAAACACAATGCATTGACCTTGCTTATCTATCGTCTGGAACAGAAAATTACATGGAAATGTATTGATATATTTGTGTAATGTATTTCATTACATGAGGTTTAATAGGAGTTAATTTTATGGCTGGTATCTTAAGGAGTGACCGTAACACTGGAACTGCAGTACAGCAGTGTTTCATCACTGTATGGGCTTTGCAACTCCCCTCCCCCAAAAGAGTTTTTTTATTGAAATTATTCCTGAATATAAATAGTGTATAAAAATAGTGTCTTGTAAATGGCGTTCTTGAGAGCAATATGTCACTTTTGTAGGTGTTTTAAATCTTCCTAAAACGAGTGTTGGGTGTGTAAACCCCTCAAAAAAACACGGTTTTTTTTTATAATTATCGAACAACTTTCGCGAAGGGGCACACAACTTCCTCCCTCACTAGGCAGAGAAGCGTCGCAGAAGTTTGCAGAGTTAAATGCCGTGGGAGACACGTCTTTTCGGGAGGGAAAAAAATTTGTAGTTAGCCGTTTGATTTTCTTTTGTGCTCCATTTGTGTTCGCTATACTCGCCAATGTGCCTAATAATTTGGCGTCAGGAATTGTCGCTTTGTGTAACAAGAGCATCATTTTTCTTTATCGCAATGAAAACTTCCCGGTTTGGGGGGGCAGTATAAAAGGGAATGTGGGTGGTCTCATGATGGGTTTTATCTTGAATGTGGTAGATAGAAGTCTGTTTCATATTGCGCACATGCATGGGGAGATAACGTTTCGAGTTCGTTAAAGGACTCTGCAAGTGCTTCTGAATAGTGCGTTCACGCTTTTTCACCTGCGGGGAATTCCTTAGTGTTCGGCTACTTCAGGAACAAAAGCTTTCAGGCGGATCGTAAGAACCACTCTCTTATAATATAAAAGATACATGAACTGGTTCTATGAGTCTCTTGATTAATATTGATAAAATGCTTGGTGATTGTAAGAAAATGTTGCAGAGATAGCTGCTAAACCTTCCTGTCGAGAACATTTGAATATAAATCGGCATACTCGTTTATTTACTATTATTGTTATTGTTAATGATATATAACATCGGAAACTCAAATTCCTCGCTTACTCAGTTTTCTTCATTTCTCTTCACTTCACTTGCCACATGATCATCCGTCGTCACAGAGAAATTACTCTTAAGAAGGGACCGATTTGACAGGTCTGAAAACAGAAGTTTATGATTTTGCAGGAAGTTGTGTCGAAGCCTTTTGCAAGTGAGCCATCTGCATACGGACGCTTTGACGAATTGAGCACATGGGCCTAACCTACAGTTATGTTGTCAGCAGTAGAGAAGCAGTTGCTGTCCAAGCGGTCCCTTATTGTTAGTAATCTCTCTGTACTTATGTTAGATGACGATCGTTAAAGCGATCTTTTGCTGATCTTTGGACGTATTATTTAACTTCGATGGTGCTTGTTTCTTCTGGAGATCGAAATACAGGAGAAATATCGTCCGGCACATTTGACCATGTCTTTTGCCAATAAAGTGTTCATTTTCCCTGAAATCTTTTGAATATCTTCTCTTCCTGTTGACCGAGACAGTTATTTACGAGAATGCCTAACGAAATGTAAAAATGTTCCCAAGCATCCATTGCGTCGCTCTTGTTCTCGCCTCACAAACGTCGCAATCAAAGGCTATCCTGAAGAGCATGAAAACTAAGGCGTGACTCGCTGCCTGCACACAATTCGAATCGATCTGCTTCGCGCAACTGTGCTATCTACTGCTTTCCAAGAGATATGAATGAACATTAAAAAATGTCGTTTAGATACTTGTAAGTACTTTACATTACAATAGTAAATAATAGTGAATTTTCGATAACTTGAACTTTCCATTTTTCTTTTCAGATTCGACGTAACGTAACATTGTAGTATGTACTCCCGACAAAGCATATGATTCTAAACATTCTCAATTTTGTCACAGAAAGGGAGAAGACTGTTGATATAACAAATCCAGAATGCAGAGAAATAAATATGAAAAAGTACAAAATAGAAGCACATGCACCATCATTAATTCTGTATTAAGTCTTATTGATTTAAAATCAGAGGTTTCCAAATGTATTTGATGATAAAACATCGCTTATTGATTGGAGAACTTCTGTAATGGTTTTGTTTATCTTACAATATCTTTATTGTCGTTGATAAACATCTTCAGGAATTCGGTAGACACGTCTGAGATGTCACAAAATTCTTTAAATTATTGTCGTATGGTTTGCTGGTGAAGTACGGGGGGCGCCCAATGAAAATCAGATGGGGCAGTAGATATACGCGGAGTCCTTATTTCAAACCAAAGTCTACATAAATAGGTTTCATTTCCCCAGAATACAGAAATAACTTGTATAAGTTACTTTGAATTAGAAATAAATATATTTCTTTGTTTTGAATGAAAAAAAACGGGGCTCCAATTAAGATGGGGACAGGGGCAACTTTCCGCAGTTGCCATTCCCCCCTCTGAGTGCCCCTTGAAATGTGGGAGATATTTTGTGGTAAAATACATTTTTAGTTGCTATTCATTTTGTGTATACTTTCAATGACTCATCGAGTTACGCTCTGTGGTCGGAGAAACTACCACGTAGAGAAATTTAAAGGAAATACGTATTGCCGAGGGTTTCCGAAAACTGCCAAATACAATACCGGGTGATTAGTATAAAACGCAACCCTGCTGTTCAAGGCACTCAGAGAAAAGTGAAAGTTTTGCAACACTGCGTCTGGGACAGCTCCTTCGACTGCATTTCAGCGACACACCAATCACTACCACCCCTTTCGTTCCACTCACCCCCTTCTTATGGTGTGGGTCATACCTTCTCAAAAGAAAACAGGTCGCGTCTTCATTCATAGTTTCCTTCTTTCACGGTTAACTTACGATACGCCTCAGCGTAGAGAACCACAGTTTTGTGGTGGAGTATTTCCGAAAGCAATCTTTCCGAGTGCCGGTCAGCTTTCAGAGAAAAATTTTCACCTGAGTCTATTCTGAACAAGAGTACCATATTTCAGTTAGTGAAGTGCTATCGTGAGACAGGTGTGTTTGATCCATTGCATTAAAAAAAGATATTGGAGTAGGGTGTACCATTTATCGACAGATTAATTGGTCTGTTGTTTTTCAATGAAACAGTGAAGGCGGATACGTATCAGAATAAACTGAGAAATTAAAATTAATTAACTAATTAAAATATAATAAAAATTAAAATATTCTTATTCAATAATAATAATAAAATAATAATAATATTAATAACAAACATTTGTTCTGCGAATCGGAATTTATAATTTGTTAATATTTATTTAAAACAGAAAAGTATAAAACATATATTTCTGGAGCGTATTTATCTTGTTTTGAAACTAAAATACTATTAAATTGACCTCAATATATATTTTACATGGCAAGTTTATTTCACTTTTAAACATTATACGAAGGGATCGTCGTTCTTGACAATTCAATTTTCTTTCGACGCCAAACAAGGAGGCGCGTACCCTTCTCATTGATTTCGTGGAAACGGCGGTCACCTGCTCTTCTCCTCAGAGTGGCGTTAGTGGGAGAGGGGATTAAGCGTACTTCCAGTCAGTTTACCAGCTTGAAACCACCAGCCGCTATCCGACCCACTCAGACATGGTTGCCTGTGCATTTCGCTCTGCCTGCTGTGGGTTGCGTTTTATACTAATCACCCGGTATTTGTCATTGGAAAATTATTTGTACATTACGATGGTGCTCTCGTAGTAAAGCATTTCGTTACGTATGTTCACACGTCGGTTCCTCTTCAGCTGTGAGGAATTTCAGTTGTTGGTGAAAAAAGCATCATCGTGAGACAGTATTTACATTAATAAACTAAATTCAACCAAGTACATACCAACGCAACGTAAGATTTCTCAATGGTCTATCAGCTCTTCTTGTTTCCGACGTCCTTTCTTTGTGTATGAAGTAACGGAAATTGTGTCAGGATTCGGAATGTGCTGCGTAAATTACGCAGGAGCATTATCACGTCGATGAGCGATCAATATGCGCTGCAAGTGGTTGTGAGGCCTTGGAATAAGCTCTTCAGCTACTCATACTGGCAGCAGGCGCAAAGTGCATTCTGCTGCGTGCGTCTTCATTGGCTGGATAGTGGAAGCCTTATTGAATTCCGCCATTTTTCAAGGGGGTCTCGAGTGCATGTTGCTGGTTATTAGCTTTACATAGATAATAATTTTATCAGTTGTTTAATTAGAAATATCTGGTTGAATGCAAATAGTTTTTAGTACAATTTCGGGTAATTAAATAGAAACTTTATTGGGCTAATTCACATATATTTCGCAACCTTTAGACTGTCGTATTGTAGAAATTTCGAATACACTCTTTACAGAGCAAACGTAATTTCTTAGTAAAAATAATTATCGCAATATGTTTTTGCCTTCCCTGAAATAGCTTTACGAAGTTCAAATACACAGTAGTTATTACCATTTAGGGTAAATAATTTTATTCAAGAAATAGAATGCGTGAGATTAAATTCACTGCAGCCTACTTTAATTTTACTAGTAGTTAGCAAAATCGTCCCAGGCTGAAATGAGTTACTCACACAACATACGCCCCAGTGAAGTAAGGCCCGTCTTCAAGCCTTAACTGCGTAGCGTCTAATCAGAATTTTCACCGAGAGCAGATATCAATTGTGCCAGAGATTGAATAAAACTATGGAGAGCCCCTATCAGTTGCATGATATTACCACTTGAAATCACAACAGTAGAGGGACTCCCCAACATTTAAAAATATTCCAGAAGACCTCATGATTAATCATGAGACCACCAGAAAAATCTCATGATTAGTTTCCTGATCTAGGGTTAAGTGAAACCGCGTCCGTAAAACATTGATGTTCCATTCTTGTTGTAGGAGACCCGCCCGAACTTCTTGTTCCTCAACGTATATGATTGTCTGCGAAATTGTGCAGTATCAATTCCAAGCACAGTTTTAGTCACGTGCCTGAACAACACAAACAAAAATTAAAAGCATTTTCAAAATACAAACGGTTCTTCTTCCACTTCGAACAAATTACTCAACTGTATGAATGTTTTCTCTAGATATGGTACATTCGTATGTTGAAGACAACAGAATCCGTCCTCACTTAATCCTCCTAGTGTTTCTTTTCGCCATTCGAATCCTTCGTCGTTTATATATATATATATATATATATATATATATATATATATATATATATATATATATATATTATAATATATATATATAATATATATATATAATATATATATATAATATATATATATATAATATATATATATAATATATATATATATATAATATATATATATATATATATATAAATATATATATATATAATATATATATATATAATATATATATATATAATATATATATAAAAAGAAAGTCGTGTTAGTTACACTATTTATAACTCAAGAACGGCTGTACCGATTTGGCTGAAAATTGGTGAGCAGGAAGCTTAGAGCCAGGAGACGGACATAGGATACTGTTTATCCCGTTCGACAGCGTTCCTGTGTGAGAACGCACGCTTTTGCACGTTTTCACGTGATTTCGCATGTTTTCGCGTGAAGGTACTTAACTGAAGAGTGCAAACTATGCACCAAAATTCAGGAACAATAACGAATGATTAATCTACTTAATTTTTTTATTTGTATTTTCTAATAAACAATTTAACTTAATAAATTCCAAAATCTGCTTATTTATTGCCTTTAACAGCCGGTCCCTATGATTACAGCTTTGTATTTCTCTCTTAAACAAAAATCAATTCGAAAAAAAACGCTCTGCTACGTAATAGATTTTTTAATTATCTATTTAATATCAGAGCGTTTTTTTAATTCTTCTTTGTTTGAGAGAAAAACACAAATCTGCAATTGCTTTATTATCACGAGTGCAACAAGGATAGTACAGTTTCTCACAGTGAGTGCGACGCGAGAAAAAGATGGGACCGGCTGTTAAGGCGGAACAGAGTTCGCCGGGTCAGCTAGTATATATATAAAAGAAAGTCGTGTTAGTTACACTATTTATAACTCAAGAACGGCTGTACCGATTTGGCTGAAAATTGGTGAGCAGGAAGCTTAGAGCCAGGAGACGGACATAGGATACTGTTTATCCCGTTCGACAGCGTTCCTGTGTGAGAACGCACGTTTTCGCACGTTTTCGCGTGATTTCGCATGTTTTCGCGTGAAGGTACTTAACTGAAGAGTGCAACCTATGCACCAAAATACAGGAACAATAATGAATGATTAATCTACTTAATTTTATTTGTATTTTCTGATAAACAATTTAACTTAATAAATTCCAAAATCTGCTTATTTATTGCCTTTAACAGCCGGTCCCTATGATTACAGCTTTGTATTTCTCTCTTAAACAAAAATCAATTTAAAAAAAAAGCTCTGCTACGTAATATATTTTTTAATTATCTATTTAATATCAGAGCGTTTTATATTAAATTCTTCTTTGTTTGAGAGAAAAACACAAATCTGCAATTGCTTTATTATCACGAGTGCAACAAGGATAGTACAGTTTCTCACAGTGAGTGCGACGCGAGAAAAAGATGGGACCGGCTGTTAAGGCGGAACAGAGTTCGCCGGGTCAGCTAGTTTCTTTATATTATTAATTGAATTGAATTTGTGTAGTTGAACTATTATTCCTTCATTTGATGACGTCAGAACAATTATTAGTTTCAAGGATACGCTTGTGTGGGCTCGCTTATTAATTAGAGGATATTCTTCCACGTTTGAATGTCCGCCATCTTGGCTCTGTGTGACGTGTGAGTAGAGGCCCGCCAAGCAGTACCCGCATCCCCACCTGTAAATCGATGCCAAGACAAGGTTAATGAACCCATGGCGAACTATTGAATCGTTATTTATGGGGATCTGACAGTTGCTTGTGTGATATAATTGACCACCGTTTTTCTTTCTCGACGAAAGGAGGTCAGTAGGTGCGTTTGCATTCTTTATAGAATATCGAGCAGAAGATTAAAGTTTAGTTTTTTCTTGCTTTAATCGATTCACGCGTTTGCCGAGGGTTTCAGAAGGTCCTGAGGTACAAGTAATTTAACTGCCATCAATGAAAGGAATGTTTAGCCCTTTATTATTATTATTATTATTATTATTATTATTATTATTATTATTATTATTATTATTATTATTATTGATATTATTATTATTGATATTTTTTGTGTTTAAAACTTCGAAATCTTCATAGAAAGACTACATTTGGTTCGAGACAGAAGAAAGCATACATTATGCGTGTGCGTATGAGAGGCAGATTTTAAGTTACTCGTGTAGCAAATAGGATGGTACGAGTTTTTACGTGAAATGTCAGTTTTTTTATTGTGGGGTCATATTACACATTATTGAGGATTAGGCATTCCGAAGTACCAAATACCGAAAGTACTTGGAGGGGGGAGGTTGAGAGTTAATACATTCGCGTTATTATGCAAAATTCGATAATCGTACGACTTAAAAAGTGGCGAAATTACATCACAATGGCTTGTGTTCCTGTGGTTTACGTAAGAAACTTCATGCCATATCTGTTGTAAACAGTGATGCTTAGCGCGAATTGTTGCTTCCTTTTAACGCATTGTTATGGTTGTCCGAGCACAAACCGATGAATGCAAATTTTTTGCCTTTTCTGAAAGTGGAGTATTTGTTTTTTCAGCCCATAAAATGATGTGAAATATCTGGCATACTGGCATGTGTGTGATTCTTATCGCAGAAAGAACTTCAAAAGTAAGTCGGAAAGTTGTTGGTTTTAGGAAATGGCTTTCCTCTACATTCTCTTTGCAGCAATTTTGTACTTGCAATATTGCTTGTGTTATTTCTTCCTATTCATGTACAAGTCACTCCTTACAAACAAGGGTCCCGACATCTGTCAACGAGTCACGTCGTGCACCACAATTAATCTAATTGAAAAGATAATTGAAATGCGGCCTTTACGACCAGTTGAAGGCCCAAACGAAGTCTAGTCGTGATCTTTATGGCCTGCTATCATCTGCCCGCGTGTCCCACTACTGCCCTCGTCCGGCCTTTGCCGACCTTCCACCTCAGTTCAGGAAAACGAAGTAAACGAACCGTCTGTTTCAGATGTGAGCGTCAGGTCGCACAAGAGTGACCCGACTTTTTTTTTAACGTACGGTATTTTTTTTTCTTAAATCAAAAAGACACTTTTTTTATTTGCCTGAAAATTATTTGTGTAGTTACGCTTGTATTAAATTTTGTAATTTACGCGTACTTCACAAAATATGATCAACTGATGCTCCGAACGTACTTAATATGAAAATTCCTGGTTTATTTCATTTAAGATTTTGAAATTTGCATTTTATTCCTCAGTAAATACATTTTTTAAAAAATAAATATTCTTTTTTTTAATTGAAAATTTATATACAAACACGAAGAGATAAAAAATTGAAAAATTATGCATATTCCTTGTTCAGTTTTCTATAAAATACACAAAGAAAAATGTGGGTACTCCACTCATTCAATTCTAATAAAATCAATTGTAAGTAAGAGAGCGCGCTCTGCCTACCCATGTACTAGCGAATTGTGTTCGGTCAGTCTTTGATCCGAGTACTGAAGAACAATGAAGAGAATGACCGTCTGCCTAATTAGGGTTTCAAGAGGTATTAGTATTTCAGATGTTCACTCTGACCCCAGAATGGATGGGTAATAGCGAAACTAATTAAAATATGAGCCATTCTACGGTAAATCACCCAAAAATCGACTCGGCTTTTTTAAATGTATGATATTTTTTTATTAAATCTGGACATCAAAAAACGAGACAAGTGTTTCTTTTTTTACCTGGAAATAGATTTGTGTTGTTATGTCTATATTAAATTTTGGAATTGTGCGTTTTAGAGACAAAAAAAAATAGAGAAAAAAATATATTGTAAGTATGCAGGCACGCGCTTCTTGCTACTGCATTAACGAATTGTGATCGATCAATTTTTGATGTAAGTGTTGAAGAACATTAAAAACAATTACCTCTGCCTAATTAGGGTTTAGTAACTCATATGTTCACTCTGTCCCCAGAATAGATGGGTGACAACGAAACGAATTCTACTACCGGTTTTCCTCGTGTCAGCGAAACGAATTTTACTGTGGGTCCCATTGCGTCCTAGGGAAGGGGTGCTCTCTGACCTTGCTCACGAAATACAACAGACCACTTGCCAAAGGGACTTCAGTACAATTTTCTGAACATCAGACGCAATACGCATCTTATAAAGAGAAGAATGCTAAAGTTTGTTCTGTGAATCGTGTGTACACTGTGCAGAATGAGTGGCGATCACCGTATGAGATACGACAGATGTTTCAATCCATTTAATCGTTCTGATCACGATTTTAAGAAAAGAAAATCTCCAATTCGCGTAAACCACGATTTACTAGGGAAATGTGATTTAGAGGAGTCATTAGATTGCCGAATTTCTTATTAATGTCGGAAAAAAGGGTGTCGGGCTTCCAAAAATTCCTTTTTTTTTTTTTTAGTGAAGAGAGAGAGTCGAGATCAGTGGCTCTCGTGGCATTAACGAAAGTAGAGGAAAGTCCAGTGAGTATAGTGAAAACAATGGAAATCAAGGAAATAACAATTTAAGATCTTCATATTGTTCGTCTACTGTCTGCGAAATGAATGTAGAGAAGATAAACAGGAGTTTAATGGTAATTTGAGCAACCCCGTCAAGAAAAGAAAATTGCAACAAAAACGGTATCCCCATGAGAAATTTCAGAAAGTACTAAGTGCATTCACATAATTTTTTTCATACTGAAGATCCTTCGATGTAAATTGAAAAATTTAACAATAAAGATATTATTAAGAAACTTATAGATTTCTTTCACCCAACAGATCATAAACCGTTAAAAATTCAAATTTTGACTTTTTTTATAAGTTGAAGATACAATAAAACTAAACGACACTTCGCAGCAACCGAACACATGATAAAAGTGGATGAAAAGTTGGCTGAAGAAAATGGAATTTTGTCTAGACTAAAAGTAAATTCGGTAAGGCATTAGAACTGCATTGTTACGAAAGTTCAGGAATTCTCAGGTAAGCGAGTACATATATTTGAAATGAGTTGTGAGGGACCAAAAAATTTCAAAACGTGAGTCAGTCATTTAATAACCAAATACAATCGTGAAGTTGTACCACCTCAAGAAGTAATCAAATTATTGCCTCACCCAAAAGAAACGGACGGTCAGTAAGAAAGAAACTCGTCTGTTGTAGCAATCTACTCCACACTTTCGTAAAAAAATATTTTATAAAGTTACTGAGATCCCACTTTAATTTTTTCTGGAGTCGTCAACAATACTTTAATGCGTGTGTTAATATTTTTTAAATTTTTACTCATCGAATATACAAAATCATTTATCAAAATTCAATTTAAAAAGAAAATTGAATATTCAGAGAATTAAATAATTTGCAAAATCTCAAAAATTATCAATGTTTTAAATTTCTAATGGAATTTGAACGGAGTTTCTGTAAGTATTAGTCTATTCAAATATGTTATTTTTAAAATGCGCGTCATTTTTAGCGAATTTCATTATACAATATTTCCTAAAATAATGAATAGAAAAAAATAGAAAATAATTTAAAAATATGAAGCTGAAATTTGGGTCTTTTTTGTGCGATTTGATGTGGAATGGCTCATGTGCCTGGCTTTCGAAATAAAGAGCCGCAGGTAATGAGCATGTGTCAAGCGCGGCGTGTAGTGGTTGTGTATTTACGCGTACATTTTAGTCGACGGTGAAGTTATTTTGTAGCATTAATAATAGTATTTTCTTCTTCCTCCTTTCCAGACCGATAATGTTCTTTTATGCTGCCTACTGCTAAATCGTTTGTTCAAATTTCATCTCTACTGATGTGAAATCAAAAAGAAAAATATTTATTATTGTGAATAAGTTCTAATGAAACCACTTTTAGTATTGACTAAAAGAGATTAGTCTGATGAAAGAAACCTTTGTGCGAGAGTATATAAAGAAGTACGTGTCGGTCGTACGTGTCTGGTGACGGTTGGCGCAGTGGGAGGTCCGTGTTTGGATGCGTAGGCACGGAGTTGCGTCCCGACCGCTGAGCGTAGCGCAAAGCAGACCCCCCCCCCTTGCCCTCCTCTCCCTCATTCTTCTTGCCATGCGTGCAGAGGCGCGTTGGATCGTGCAATGGCATTCGGCTGACCACCTTTTCTTTTCAATTCAACGCGCTGCTTGCACGAGAAATCGATTTAAAGCTTCATAATGGGGCATTGCAATCACGTCTTGTGTTCCCGATTTCTGTACCAATCAAATTCGTGTCTTATGATGAGGTACTCAGAGACTTCCTATGAGTCGCGTATATATCAGTATGTGATTTTATGCATTTGGAATACTACGTAAGTGTTACTTGTCCAGGTAAATGCCAGCACCTGTGCCACAACCCCACGAGTGTCGTGAACGCAACACGTCGGCACCAGATTTTCTTCAGGTTATGCGTACGTGGTTCCCTATTGTGAACATATGTAAGAAACCCTCTGTAACTGAGTACGGTTTTAATAAACCTCTGAGGGAGATCACCATTCTGTACGAGACCGAATATCTCCGGACGGGTAACGCTATGCTTCCGTGGACTATTACACAAGAGACAGACGCGTACCCAGACGGATAAAACGTTCGCATCTTTTTATGATGTCAATGCCTATACCTGAAATGTGTGACTGATGTGGTCGATAGGTGATAATGAAGATATGATATGAAGTAAGAGTAGAATGAGAAGCAGGAGAAAAGGGAGGCACCTGCAAACCCACGTGGATCGACCACGTGAACATTCTATATTGATCGTCAGGGTTTGAATCCCGGTTCTAGCAATGGAACGGTCTGATCGCAACATTGCCGGTCGCCGCCAAACTCTCACATGTTCCGAAAATATGTTCGCTGCAAGCCTAACCATACTTCGATTGTGAAGTGCGTTCTAAGCCGCTTTCCGACTGTCGCATCTCCATATCTGCAGCGGCTGCGATAGTTCAACGCAAAATGGTTGCTTCTGCATCGTTGGCTGCTAGTCTTGGATCTAGACTTGACGTTCGCAGATTTTCGACACTAGCTGGATAGCTATGGTCGAATTCAACCAGTGTTCGGAACGCAATGCTAGCGGCCACCTAATATCACTAGTTTCCCGTGTTTTTTCAACCAATACCAGACGAAAGCTGGAGCACTACTCTAACACACGGGTCACGTACCGCGCGCTATCTTTCCTTCCTTATCCTTGCATGCACTATTCTACCACCCACATCTGAAGAAAAGACGGGAGTTTAGTGCTTGCCCTGACTGAGTGAGATTCCTGGAGGAGGGAAAATCCCTCAAGCAGACCTGTTGGTTGGCGCCGAATCTCACGAATCAGCGGGGGAGGAACACCGACACCTCCCGGCATAAGACGTGTCCCACTCTTAAGAGACGAAGGACCTCGGTAGTCGAGTCGCCCGGCAACTAGTCGCTCTCTGTCACTTCGCTCCTGCCGTCGCCGTCGCCTCGCGAAGCACCGGAAGTGGGCGGGCGCATGTGTGGCTGTGGCCGGCGCGGCGAGCGCCCCGTGTCCGCCCCCGCCCCCGCCCCAGCCACCCACGCCCCCGCCCCGGCCCGAATGCCTGCGCGCTGGTACCCCGAAGTGGGGCGCTCAATACGCGCGCGGGCTGCATGCAAAGCGACGACCCGTGCCCTCCCCCGACCCGGGTTTACTGTGGGACCTCATATCGACGCGGAACAGATTTTTATTCTTACGACTGGTGACGTGAATGGCGCGGCCCGCCCCGCCCCGCCCCGCCCCGCCCGTCAACGGCGAGCGATAGCCCGCCCGGAAGCGATAACCTGCCGCGGTGAGGCAGTTGCGGTCTCTCCGTGGCGCCAACGTCCTCGGTTAATGTATGATGGAGTCGGATAAAGTAGACGCATGACGGGCATGACTAAGTGAAATGGCGCACATAGCTTACCCCAGCTCTACGCCCTTTCTAACCACGTATTTAAACCAATTGTTTCCACTTTTTAAGACGCAGGACATTGTTCCTTTTCTTTTGTAATTGGTAAGAAATTGGAAGTTTAGCTCCTGATTATTACGTGCTACACTAACGATCCTCTGTGAGAGATTGCTGTTATGGACAATTATTCATTGAATAACTTTTAGGTCCGTTACAAAAAATCATTGTGTAGATAATTGGTTTCCATTCCTTACCTCACCTAGTACCACTTATACAGGATGCACCTTCCCGTACTGCCTGGATTTTTCTCCCGCCATCCTCTTAACTTGGACTTTTTAAAAATAAAACACAAACTCTTGAATAGGGAGTTGGCCGCATGTGCAGTTGCAGGACCACAGAAAAGTTCTGCGAGTGAAACTTGTATTCTTTAACAAATATATATATATATATATATATATATATATATATATATATATATATATATATTGTATTTTAGTAACAACCGGGGCCAGTGAAATTTCTGCCATAAATACTCCTGTATTAGTGTGGGTTGAAAACTTAAGAATCGGTCGATCATTCGTCCTTGGCCACTAGTTTTTTAGTGTTCACTTTCATTGCATTATCATTCTTTAAGTCGCCTTTTTTAATACAACTTTTCCCTTAATCGCTAATGTCCTGATTCCTTTGCATATCGGTCTCTATCCGGGAACCCCGTGTTTATATACAATTTGAAGGGTTCAGTTATGCATTACAGTGAAAAATGGATCAACTTATAAAAACGTAATAAAATGTGTTGACATTTTATATTAAAGTTAATTAAGATCAGCGATTTCTAAGTATAATTATTTACCTCGGGTAAATCCTAAATTTTTCAGAAAACAGAAAAATTATTATAGGGCTTGGCTCTAGATAGTCCTAAGTCACACTGAATTTATTTTGAAACAAGCGGCGCTAAAACAACACGTACTTTCTCCCCCATACTTTCAGGCAAAATTAGGCGAAAAGTACTCAAATTTTCGAAAAATTGTACGTGACTGCATTTCAAAGTTTATCTTCAAGGAACAGGTTTCATTAAGGAAAAAATATCTCTTCCCAATTGTAGGAACACGCCGAAAAAATTATGAATCTTTGCAATTTTCGAAAAATTGAGTTTTCAACGAAAATTAGACTTGCACCATTCTCTTAAACGCCCTTCACAATATCCAACAACAAAATTTGATAACGTTTGAGCCATTTCTTTGAAAATTTCGAAAATATCCCAGGGACTTTATGTAAAGTACCCCTCAAAATTAAAATATCGGTTTCAAATTCAAGGGGCCGCGACATCTGCCAGATCCATTGGGGAATATCAATTTTGAAGAAAATCTGCTTTACTGTGTAGTCGCTAGCGTTCTTGATTGTTGGACGTTTTGCCGTCATTCGGATTTTTCGGTACCAAGAACACCCAAAACATGGATCCTCTACACCACGTGTTAGAGGATTTTTTTCTTTTCTTTTCTAAATTTAGCAACTAGATTTATCCAATTTTTCGTTACCAGGCCCCTGTGATGCGAGTTTTTCTGTCGCAGTTTTTTTCACGCATTACATTTTTTTCTATCTACTGCATGAGCGGTAGCGAGGAAAAGAACAAGAGGTTATATGTTTCAATCCGACATTTCTAATCACAGAATATAGAGAAACGTGTTCGTAATACAGCGTCATTTGTTTTACCAGCACCATAATACTCGCACAGAATGAAATCATCGATATGGTGAGTATGTTAGTAGAATGATCTTACTTTTGCCGAAAATGTAGCATTAGAAGACTAGAGTCGAGCCCTTCAATTAAAAGCGCTAAATCAAAACTAGTGCAGAACTATTTGCGAAGCTATGTGAACCACCTACGTAGTACAAAAATTTATCCTAACTAGGGAGACGCTGCCATAATGAATAATGATTCAACCCGAAGCTAATCAGTGCGACGCCTTTCTTCCTGCAATTAAACCATCCGTATTGATCGTCTCGAAAATATAAGAGTGAACTGATGGAAGCCCCTGCGACGTATACGACAAAAACACACATGTTTCCGCATATCATAGTCGTATCTCATATTACGCTCTTCGTTATAATATTACGATATCATCTTGCGGTAAATGTGGTGAGCAATCTCTTATGAAATTTTTTGCTGACGTTGGGAATTTACGAGAAATGCGGTTCCCTGTCATGTGACCACCTTCCTTGACGCTGTGGCGTCGTTCCGATTAAATAGAACATTCGCAATTTTTATAGGTTCTGTCGAAAAAGAACGACTGACTTAAAATGAATTTCCTCCGCAAACATTTGTTCTGTAAAACCCATGGTATAGATCAGAAAGCATGCTTTATGTTGGTATTGTAACTAGTAACGAATCTGTTAGGATTCTTCTGTTTGCTTCTCGGGTTCTTAGTCGGTCGTGAATTACTTCTACTTGAAAACATTTTTAAAGTACACCATTTTTTTGTTGCACTTTTGTATCAGTTCTAAAAATTGCGTTAAAAATTGCTTAACAAAATTAGGGGAGAAGAAAAGGTAGGGCGTTGTGTACCTTAGAATTTGGTATTTAGCCACATTTATGTTTGTGGTCAATTTCAATATTGTTTTCTAACAAGTCCTGGATATTCCTCCGAAAAAAGCGTTTGGCAATAAAAACTTATGATATCAGGTACATTTACAGAAATTTGAGAAACTAAAAAAAATTGTAGTTTGAAAGTAAAGTCACACACAGGTTATATTGAATTACAAATCAGGGAATTGCAAAGAATTAAAAATACTTGTACTTTTAAATTTGTTTTACTTTTTGATGTTTTAATACTATTAAGGGTTAATTGTTTCAGAAGCGTATACTTTTATTCAACGTTGCGTCATTTTTATAAGCTTTCTTGACGTATTTTCAGAGGAAAGTAGTTGGGATGAATTACTCAAAATCAATCAGAAATGCACATATTCCCACCGTCAGCAACCGTGTTTTTAATGCGATCTTAAGTAATTATTTTAGCTCGTTTTAGAAGAGCGAATTTATTATAGAACATAGAATAGTCATGTGCAAGAATTATTGCACCGTATTACTTGGGCTTCGTTCATACTAAATTGATCCATAGGCTACTTCTGATGTCGACATAAAATTTCCTTCTTCACGACCGTCAAGAGTCAGTTTTCAAGCAACATGTTGGGTCGCCCATTTGGTTCGCCGAGTCATTCTATTAATTACTTATGCAGGAAGAGACACTTCAAAAACACGACTCTTTTTCCGGATAGATCAACTAAGGATTTTTCAGCGGCATTTTTATGGATGGTTTTTCTGTGATTCGAGAAATAAAATTTCATTCCTCCTTTACAGTATTACTTTACTGAAACTATGAATAAACAATACATTCTTCAATTTATTATATCTAATGTAATCTATTATGTAATTATTCTGCATCATACGTCCATAAAATGCATTGATTATAATATAATGTATTAGATTATTCAAAAATGTATTGAGGAAAACCTACGACATAATTTAGAAACAATTATCAAGAGAATAAGGTGTTCTTCAAGAGCGAGAGTAAATTTCCAATCCATCCACTTTAGTTTCTGCTTTCTTAAGAGGTTGCCCATTGGAAAAGCCGTTTTTTTTTCTTTGTAGTTTCCTATGAATTTGGAACTCGCGTGTATCTCGCTCCCAGCGCGTCACGTGACATGAGAATTTTTCCTTCAATTGCTTGCGAACGATGAGAACGGAAGAATTCAAAGGACCCGCTGATGGGATAAGACATTAGAGCAAGACATCCTGTTCTCTAACAACTGTTAGGTGCTATGCCTTATTTCGTCATATTCTACTTATGGGCTCTCCTGAAGACCTTCCGGAGCGGAAATAGCAATCAGGTTCGCTTTGCTGTCTGTTTGATACACCCTATTTTTTTGTTGTAGAAGAATGACTGGGAAAAAATATTTGCGTAAAATGTTGTATTGAAGTTCAGACTATTGAAAAATTTCCTTTCCATTGACGAAATTTTATAGTATAACTACTTGTCATTGTGTAACTACGTAAAGAGCTAGGGACTAATGGTTTCCATACACAATAGTAAGTGCGGTGTAACGTAACATATGATGCGGGCTGCTTTCCTTGAATTATTATCTGTAGAATTCTTAAAGTTTCGTCTTGACTGTGTTTGACGGAAGGAGCAGGGTAATATTCTAACCAGCAGTAGCACCACACTTTAAGATGTTTTGTATCGATGGTGCCTTACAGCTTACAAAAGTCATCTTTCCTTAGTGTTATAAAACTTAGATGGAAGTATGGGATTGCCCCTCATTCCTTTAGTAATGGAGAAAATAAGGCCTCTGAACCTTTTATCGTCATTCTGGGCATTGCAAAATGGATGGTTAATTCAAATGTTGATGGATCATTTATTGGATCTTCAGAAATGAACAGCGACGTTGAACTGAAACAACTTTTTGGGGGGGGGGGGATCAGTCGATTTTCTTCTCGCCTCATATGAAATTATACTTTTTGACACACGCCATTACTGTCAAGTAATACTGAACATGCGGCAATGAACGAGTGCCATAAACATGATTAGGGATCGTTCTCACAGTTGGTTGCTGTGATTGTGAAAGAAGTGAGAAAGTGTAGAGCAAGTGCGGCAAGCCTTTTTAAATGATACAAGAGTATACACTGTGTAATCTATTGCCCTTCATTATGTGTGCTTGCTGTTTTTACTGGAGCTTTGGTAAGATCATTAGTCGCTAAACAAAGTTGAGGGTGGAATTTTCAGGAAAGAAATTTGACTCTTGCAGGTATAGGATTTTGTTCATCTTCTTTCATACGACCCCGTTTGTTGTATATGACTGTTTTGAGAGGAGAATCTTTGAGGCTCTTAATAGGTAAATACGGCAAATCTTGACTTATTTTTGTCAGGTGCAACTAACAGATCTAACTGAAAGAGATCATACTGCAAATGCAGGAGAAACTGAAAATATATAATTTGGCCTGGAGGAAGCAAGATTATCAAATTGAGAGTCCCGATGTTATTCACCCAATTGGGTTTAGTGTACTCCATCGTGAGATAAAAATATATTTATGTGGAAGTGTGTTTTTTGTTAATATTGTTAAGACTTTAAAATGATTTCCCATTGTATTATGAGTGTAAAATTAGTTCAAGGTCAGCAGTGAGGGTTATCGATGATCTGGAAAATATAGTGATTTGACGCCAAATGCGGGATTTAATAGACTATTGTGTGATTTATCTAAACGAAATTTGCGTGTGCTTTGATGGATCGATTGCAGAGAAAAGAGATCCCTACCGTCTTATTGTCGTAGTTCATTCTTTCTAATAGTACTAATAGTAAAAAACCTATGTGCTATAAAATAACGTACAAGAAAGGTGGGAAAACATTCCATGCTCGTGTTTACTCGTTTTTTTTCTCTATTTACCTCCCTATTTTTCTCTCATTTACCTCTAAAAGGCGTTTTGGAGAGATAACATTTCTAAATGCCGAATATTTGAATTACATTGGTGCTAGAAAAAAATGTTAAAGGTTTCATAAATAGGTAAAATAAATAATGTTCAGCACGATGTAAAATGTGCCATTTGCACAGAGATGCTTCGAGGGATTCAGAACATAAAATGTTGACTAAACCAGTACTGTTCTGCGAAGCTCATTTTGGATGTGACAAAAAGTACTAAAGGCCGTAAAGTACAATTCGCTGCTTATCACTTTCGATGGGCAAATGAAGTTCGTATAGTGCGGGATTAAACGTACAGGATGTGTAGCATGGTTCGTTGAAGGTCGAACACCTAGAGACCAGGGACCTTGTTGAGGACATTGGCCCGCCCGTCGCTCAGCTCTCGGCGAGAAAAACGCAGCTTCGCTTCGCTTCTCGTCGCGTCGCGCCGGGTGGCAAAGAAGGCAAGCTGGCCGGGCCGGGCCGGGCCGTCCTCGCCGGCCTCGCCGCGCCGCGTCGCGCCGCGCCGAGGTGGGATCCCGGGCCCATGGCGCAGTGGAGCGGTGCCTGCGGGTTGCGACGCAGAAGCAGCAGCGGCGGCACGGCGGGGAGTATCGATTTTCTTGTGGCGCGCAGACGGCGTCGCAGTTGCCGGTATTGCCCGCCGCCCCCGCAACCTCTGCCTCCGCCGCACACTCTCCATTTCTCCTCCTCCTCCTCCTGCTCCTTCCCCCTCCCCACTCGCCTGCTCCTCTTCGACCGCCACCTTCACTTCCCGCTCGCCCGCCTCTCCCCCATCACTCTGCCAATCACTCATCACCGTCAACGCGACCCGGTTTTTTCCCTCGGTGTTTTCTTTTTTTTTCCTCTCCCCTGTAATCTTCTTTTCCTATATTTTCGATCTCTTTTTCATCTTCCCTTCTGCCCACGTCGTTATCCTTTTGTGATAGTTCTTTCATCTCGCTCTGTTTCTTCCTTGAGCTCAATGTACTGGAAATTGTAGGCGAGGTAGAATTTAGTTCTGTACTTTTGACCTGGTGACATTCCAGCTCTCTGGAATGTCAAGGGTTAAGGCACGTCCGTTAGCGTGGCATTATCGTAATGTAGTGCGAAAGAACAAGCATCTGCTTGTCAGTTCTTTTGTTGGTCTCAAAAAGGTTTGTACCGTGTCAACTAGAGCAGATTTCGCGAACGGAGAAAACGCAAAGCTTTCAACAAGATATCAGTAAATGCATTAATTATTACATTGTCTGAATATCGTGATTTCGTTACTTAAAGTGAGCTAATTGATCAATGAGTTGAGAAAATCTGTTTCCGATGGCTTTCCTGGAAAAACTCAAAGGCAATGAATGAGGCAAAACAAAATACTGACTGAATGACGTTTTGCCGCAGATGCGCTGCGATGAGACGAAAGCAAAATCCTACTTCTCTTCATTATTATTCTCGTTTAATATATTAAACGAGAATAATAATGAAGGGAAGCGGAATTTGTCTGCAATGAACACATTTAAATGTCAGAACAAGTCACGTCCCGTGGAAAAGTATATGAAGGTGCGTGTGACAACTATGCAATCCCAAAGGAATTGTAATGAAAGCACACCAAAGTAAAGTTGCACATTAATTTTTGCTTTTTAAACAAACATGTTTGAATTAATGAAAACCTGTATGATTGCCGTTTGCCTATAAAGAGATAATAATAATAATAATAATAATAATAATAATAATAATAATAATAATAATAATAATAATAATAATAATAAATTCTAGAATGTAGATTACTTAGATCACTTTGCAATAGTTTTCTTGGATTATTTTATGATAATTCTCATATTAAAATAACTTGTACTTCAACTTCACAATTAAATGTGGTGTACTGCTAGGTAAATTACATTATTGGTGTGCCGCAGTTGAAAAGGGCTGCCGGTAGTAAGGAAATTCCCTCTCATTCAGCTCCTCCTCCTCTGACCTCTTTTCCACCTACTTCTCCTGTCCTCTCTTCCTCCTGCTTCTCGTCGTCGCACTTCCGCTCCGTGTGAGGCGCGTCGCGTTTCCGCCTGAGAGGCCTGGATGGAGAGCGGAGCGGCGGGAGGTTAGGGTTCGGAGGAGGAGGCACTGTGGCGCGAGGGGGAAGAGTCGGCGTCGCGAACAGGGGCGTGTTCTTCCTGTGTTCCAATGGCTCTCGCCCTAGGCGGCGCTCGCCCTCGTGCACGCGTTTATTTTGGGAACGTTTATTCTGAGGAACGAACCCGCCCCTGCAGCAGTCTCGTTACTTTCGGCGTGTGGAAGTGGATGAGGAAGTAGGAAGAAACACGCTCGCCGACCGAAGAGTTACGTTCAAGTTAAGAAAGTTTGCTCGATTGTGAAGTAATTTTTAAGTAATTTTAGCTGAAAATAATTGAATCTCTTTAGTTAACTCCAAAAAAACAATTGCTGTAACGTATGGAGTAGAAGTACTATCGAAGGTTTTCTTGTGCTCTGGAAACCCTACCCCCGTTATTTTATTATACCTAGTTGGATTTTGAATTAAAATAGCAATCAGCGGGTTTAGAAAAGCATAATATCAAGAAATATTGGTCCCCGCGTATAAACTTTTTGCGTCGGTAAATAATTTACTCTTATCCCGTATCGTGCTCTACTCTTACCCCCACGTGAGGGAGTCCACTCACAGCTGAAAGTGGAAAATAATTATTTTTTGCTACTGGAAACGAAATGACTACGCACTAGCACCTCAAAGAGCTCAAGGAAACGTCCGCAGATAGTGAAGTTGTCGTGTCGCGTTGTACTTTATTCACGAGTTGCAAACTCTTTTTATTGCAGAGTTGATGAGCTTATTTCATACAAAGTTTGTTTTAAAAGATCATGTTGGTCAGTATGACTAAACACGCACGTGCTGTTTTCATGGAAAAAATACAGATTTGCATTAATTAGCAGTAAATATCTTGACATTATCAGAGCAGGGTAATGAGATGTTTAAATGCATCTACGTTACTTGACGTACCTTGTTTAATGAGAAGTACGTTCATTTAATAGTTTGGCATACCTACCTTTTCCATTTTCCACATACGTTTTTCCATTTGCTCGCGTTGCGTCCTATTGATCTATTTCAGGAGTCTCTTCAGCAAGAGATCGTTGTCTCTTCACCACAAAACTTGCCTGGCTCTCATTTTCATCGGTTTTGAACACCAAATGTATTTTTCGTGGATTTTTCAGTCTAAAAATTCTTACGTGTCTACATGAGAGGAAACAATTAATCAACGATCCTGAATTTGAACGAAGTGGATAATTCATTAGCGTGAGTTTCGAGTACATTTGATGAGATTGCATTTTTACCGGGTGCGCTGATTAGAACGGACTTCCTCGATAAAGTTGTCTTCACGTTACTAAATTAACGGTGCTACAGAATGGCACAGACTTGCTCGTATTAGTTTTCTATTTTCTTTGGTCTGTCTTCATTCTTCGTACTTGCCACATACTCTTGCCAGATGCCATCTGTCGCCCCCTAAAGTTTTATATATATATATATATATATATATATATATATATATATATATATATATATATATATATATATTAGTATAATATTCTCATTTTTTCGGTTTCCTAATAGTACAACCGAAAAATTACTTCATGAATATTAAAGAAGAGTAAAACCTCGACCTAAATAGCAATTTTCATTTAAAACTTTGGAGCCGTTTTGAAGAAAATGGCGTTTGAGCGTTTCTGAAAGCGCGGAATTTTGAGTTAACTCGCACAGAAAACTGTTGAGTTTTCGAGAATCTTTATGTAACATTTAAAACACAGGTACTCGTAATTACAAAAATGTGAACAAATCGCCACTAATGTAAATATTAACGACGTGAGAAAGTAAAAACAATGTAATTTTTGAAAAAACAAAAAGAATAGAGAAATATGCCGTTTATGACATAGAGTACGTTTAGCACTATCCCTACCAAAAGTTTAAAGAAAAAATTTGGAGGAGTTTCCAAGAAAATCTTGTTTTGGTTATCTGTTAAAATTGCACATACTATACGCAAAGTTCCAAAAAATGTGCATGACCTTAATGAATGAACCAAATACTAACAATAAATTTCTTTTGAATGATAAATCTGTACGTTCAATATTGTAGTTGTAGGAAGTTGCCGGAAAAAAATTCATCTATTTACAATTTTTGAAAATTTAGAGTTAATAGTGGAAAACGAAAAAAGTAAAAAAAGTAAAATTTGAAAATGTCCCAAGGGCTTCATATAAAGTACCCCGAAAAATTAGTGAATGTTTTTCAAAATCGCAGAGCTTCGACTCAGGCCAAATTGACAGAGGTTTCTTCAAGTTGGAAAAAATCGTACACATAATGGTGCTACAGAATGGCACAGACTTTCTCGTATTAGTTTTCTATTTTCTTTGGTCTGGGCTAGCTATTCTGACTTTTCACGTACTCCGCCGGCTACCATCTTTAGTCGCCCAAAGTACATTTTTTAAAATCTTTTCTGAATTTTTCGGTTTTCGAATAGTAGAATTGAAATATTACTTTAAGAATATAAAAGAGTAAAACGTCATAAATGGCAATTTTCATTGCAAAATTTGGTGCCGTTTCTAAGAAGACGACGTTCAAGCGTTATTGTAAATGCTAAATTTAAAGCTGTATCGGGTATTTTCGGCACAAATGATGACATTATATTTTATGGCACGAGTGATTGCATCACACATTCAGCCAATCGCAGCGAGAGAGACAAAAATGATATGTAACTCGTTTATGCTGCGTTATTGCAATCAAACAAATTTGAAAACTCGCTGTTAACGTCGCTCGTTTTCGAAACATGTACTCATGCAATGAAGCTGAACATTATAAACTAATTGCATAAATTATATAGCGCTGTGTGGGTTGAGCTCCCGAACAATGGGACCATCAATGCCAAAGTGGTTACCATTAGAGCCAAATGGCCGAAGAGCGTCACTTGACACAGTGGTCAATCCGACATTTCCCAAATAAAACCGTCCTTGAGCTGCTACCATGTGGACGTTATGGAACCTTTAAGGGGCAAGAGGGGCTTCTCAGGGCTGCCTCTCGCCGGTGGCAAATCTGTCGCGATTCATGTGCGAGCAATGAAGCATGTAACATCGTAAATGTACTACCGGCGCGATGCAGGTTGACAAACCTCTCTTGCACTAGAATGAGTAGCTTCCGAGAAAACAATCAAGGAGCAGTATGGCGCTGTACAGATGTGCGTAGTTTACCATTCATTTATGTACGAGGGAATAATGTGCGGAATAACCCAATAAGGCAATAACTGCCTCCTAAGTTCTCGTGGCTTTTGTTCTTGGAGTGAGAAGGGTGAACGTTCCGTGTTTCAGCTAATGAAGGTGTCGAAGGCCCTGCTGGGCGACCGCCTCTTCAAACTGATGATGAAGGCCACCTTCTACGGGCACTTCGTGGCGGGCGAGGACCAGGAGAAGATCAAGCCCACGCTGGAGCGCCTGCGCTCCTTCGGCGTCAAGCCCATCCTCGACTACTCGGTGGAGGAGGACATCAGCCAGGAGGAGGCCGAGCGCCGCGAGGTCGAGTGAGTACCAACCCCCCTCCCCAGTGGCGTATACAGTGGGCTACCGTGGCAGCCGGCGGTTAAAAATAATCATAGGCCTCATTCTTCTTCAGTTCAGTGACATACATTTTTCAAAATTCTATATAGTATGTTCTGTTGAGATGTGTATTAAATCGCTCGCTAGTCGGCGCATCAGTCCACTTAAGAGGCGGCAACGCCGAAGAAACCGCTGGCACTCAGCGCCATCCACATAGCGTGCGTTCGTTGCATGACTCACTCCTCCCTCCTGGTAAGAAAGGGCTAGCCGAGGGCTCAAGTTGCCGATTTCCCGAGCGGTTTCTTGACACGCTCGGAGCAGTTCGGAGGCAGTGGGCAGTAAACGGACTGAGGAAAATAGATGTGCTCTTTTGTGCACGACACACACGATTGGTTATGAGTGTACAAATACATAATGGACTGTATTAAGCGTGTTTTAAGTGTCAAAATTGCAACATATGAAGTATGTAATAGTGACAAAGTAAACTGTTGTCATATTTAGTATGATACTTTGAAAAAATGTCACAGCAAACTTCTGGAAGTTTATCTGTTGACAATGATTGTATTGAACGGGGTTTATTAGAGAAGCCTTTTAATCCTCGTTCATACAACGAAAAATTGTAAA
This sequence comes from Teleogryllus occipitalis, assembly GCA_011170035.1. Classification (NCBI taxonomy): domain Eukaryota; kingdom Metazoa; phylum Arthropoda; class Insecta; order Orthoptera; family Gryllidae; genus Teleogryllus; species Teleogryllus occipitalis. The sequence continues at coordinate 587,555 of BLKR01000293.1, forward strand.
AATTAATGTGTTTCACGGATGAATATATATACACAATAATTGTATAATAAAAGTAGTACAAAATAGACAAAATACATAATCGAAGATTTTATAGTTACATAGTCAAAGTTTATTTCTAAGGTGAGCAGTAGCCCAGGGCATGAAAGCAGTATACGCCACTGGCCTCTCCCGTCCACAGCTAGTGCAGTGCTTCCATACCTCCCCCTTGCCTTCCTACCTTCTCCTTGCTTCTCCATCTCCCCCCTTTTGGTATTTGATATTAAAGTGAGATACATTTGCCCCATTATTCCAGTAGCGTAAATGGAAACTAATTCTTCCTGTATTGAAAATCCTCTTAATCATCTTATCCGATAATTCGAGATCAACCTGTAATCGATTAACCCCTGTAGAGCCGGCGAGCCTTCGCGCTAGGTCTGTACGGGAATGTAAAGCTGTTCGAGCTCATTTGCTGGAAGTAGACGGAGCCGAAATCGACGGATGTTCCGGTTTTTGGAGAGGATTTCCTGGTACTTCCAAGGACATGGTGTTAAATTTCCTGGCCTGAGGATATCTTACCGATGCAGAGGAAACACAAATTAAATAAGTTCAGTGCTCTACTGGTGTTTGGGAATTAAATTGTTTTTCTTCTAGCAAGCTTTCAAATGGAAACGATATAGTAATTCCTACATACTGTTATTCTTGTGACCGTGTAAGTTTAATGGGTTATAGTATCTTTTAATTATAGACAGTCAAATACGTAAATAAATAATCTATTAAACATATTATGTATTGGACTGTCTATTATTAAAATATACTATAACCCATTAAGTAATTACTAAATGACTCGTTAATACTTTTTAAGAACATTTATCAGAGGAAGAATGAAAAGCAACGTATAAAATGTTCCCGGTGATCGCAATCTCTTCTGGGCCTGTGGCATATCCATGAGTGCCGCCACACACTCACCCCTATTGAATTTTTTTGTTATTTTATTCTATACATAGTTGATTCCATTACAAGTAATTCCATTCCAAAGGAGTAAGACTATTCTAAACACACTTAATAAATAACACCATGCTAACAACTCTTTTACTATTTCAAAAATATTTGTGAAGGGAGGCTTGAACTGAAATTGCCGCTGCCCCCGCCCTCCCGCTCCCCTTTGAACTACTTTCTGGATCCTGCCCTGTTATGACTCCTGTAAATGAAATGATACGAGTTCCTTGGAGTTCCACTTTTGGAATGTTTGCTGGGTGCGCAGTGCCTCGTGTTGTGGTTTGTCTTGGAGCGCCCGTGAGTGTCGCGCGACTCCTGGCGTCGCACGTCGCTATTCGAGGAAAACCGAAGTTAAGTGAGCACGTGCCGAGCGCGGTAGCACATGGCTGTGGCGTAAGTTCCTGTCCCGGGAGGTGGGCGTCGCAGCCGGGTGTAGAGCGTGTGTGAGGGGTGATGGAGGGAAAGGGGGCATTAAAGAGGACGCCCGCTCGTGACGCATCAGGTGGCCCCAGGCTCAGGCCAGGCTACGCGCTACGGCCGACAGACCTGCCGGCCGCGCGCGGGAGAGCTATTCGTGGAGCAGACGTCTAGACTCCGCTGCATTCTTTGCCCCCGGCGCGGCGCGGCGCTGCGGGGCGGCCGTGGAAACCAGTTCCCCTATCTGCTTCCACATACGCATCCTCTGTCGGACTGCCAAATCCTTGCTCAACCCCCGGCGGGCGCGGGAAAGGTTCTCAGGCTCTTCTGTGGGCGGGGCTGTTTTTTAGCCAGATTGTGCGGTTATTATTACGTGAGACGTCCCAGAGGGCGGCCATATAACCATCGAATGAGAAATGTGTGTTTTGAGAATTTTTCGTGGGGAGGGATGTATAGGGAATATCAAGATCCCTCTGTGGTAAACAACAAACTATTTCATTTTCGTCTATTTCCTCCTTTATGTTCGGAAAACTGGGGGGCTCTAAAACCTCTATAACTTGGACGCAGTTGAAACACTTGCAAAAGAATTTCATCTCGGACGCTAATAATTAGAACTTTTCTTTTCCTAAAACGTTGTTAACGAAATAGTAGCAATGAGATGAATATATCGTGTTAGTCTATTATTGTCATTTGTTTTGTAATGTAGTCAATTCAAACCCTGGGCATACTTCGTGCTAAACAAGATTCGTTCAGTGGTGTTAATTTTAAAGAAAGTTGCCTTGCAGCGTTTCCACAATTTCTTAACTCAACAACGAAAGATCAGTGGAATTATTGTTCGCTCGAAGTCCTGTTTTTTCGTGGGACAACTGAAGAAATCTCACGGTTCATGTAGATGAATTCTAAGATTATCAATTTCGGAATTACAGCAGACGTTTTTGCTGTAAATATGTTTTGAATGTTCCACCTTCCCCAAGCCATTTTCTCTCGGTCTAACGTGTTTCCCAAGCCATGTTGTTTCTCAGTACAAACAACGGAAGTTAGGGAGAACAGCGAA
>BLKR01000293.1:595000-612670 GCA_011170035.1 Teleogryllus occipitalis
AATGTGCTTTGCCTGGGCAAAGAAGTTATTCTTCGCTTTTGTGAGTTGAAAATAATTTACTGAGAGGAGAAGATTCAGAATTAAGTTTCCAGTTATGGTCATTATATGTTTGTCCTTTTCTTTATTGAAGCACGTTCTACCTGATGTATACATCACATTTATCTTCTCTCTCTTTCTTTGCATGAAAATTCATTTGCATTTCCTTCAAACTACTGTGCCAGTTGCTAGTATAGAGAGTTTTCCCAGTAAGTGTCTTTACAGACAGGCACCTTGGGGAGCATGAATGAGCACCCTCACACACAATTTGTGAACTTTCTGTGATGAATGATCACTTGTGGAGTAACATTTGGAATATTCTGTTAATTCCTTGATCATTTCTCTTATTAAAGAAAACAAGTTATAGTAAAAATGTAGTAATTTGCACATTAAATTTTCTTTCTTCTAATACTTACTACTAAAGAACAAATGAAATTGAAAATTCATAGTGAGGCATCTAGTAATGCTCTTTATATTTTTTAAAATTAAATTTCTTGTTGATAGTGATGAATTTTCTTCCTTTATCCTTTTGAAAGTTGTAAACAATGTTTTTGTTCAAAATCTTGTCATATTTGCTGTTTTCGTTCTTACAGAATATATACCAAACGTTATTTCATTTTTCAATTTTACTTTCTTACAAATAGTGTTCCAATCAATGGCAGTTTGTGATGATTAAGGCCATTTTGTGCAACTTCTCACTTTTCCAGAATATGTAGAGAGTGAGGCAAAATGTCTTAATATTTTAGAGATAAATTCATATTAGATACATTTTTATATAAAATTTGATGTGATCTTTTCTTTGAGCAGTCTAAATTTAATTTATTAAATCTGCCAAAGGGAACCAATAGACTCCATATGAGTGTTGAAAGTTCCTTTCAGAGAAGTGCCTAAATGCTCTTATTCATAATTTATTATTGTCATCGCAATTTCACAAATCGACTTTTGTTAAAAGGCTAGATTTATGCCATAGTGATAGTACAAGACAAAGTAAAGTGCCCATACCAAATTTTTTTTTTGCCACTTAGTGTATTATTCATAAATCTGATTGTATTAATAGAATTATCTCGTTGAAACATTCAGATTAGAATTTCAGAATTTTTATATATATATACACACACATATATACATATATACAAATTTTATTTTATTTGTCTAAGAAATATATTGACTTTTTAGATATACTATGTTATAAACATCTGGAGAAGGGGAATAAAACTATAAACATAATTATGAGAGAAACAATATAATATAACATTACTTATTTTAGTGTATTTATTAGTGAATGAAAGTTGTTTTTGAGTTGTGATGGAACTTTAATCTTTTTTTTCTTCCTACCTAATAAAATACATTTCCATTGTAGGTTTATGGAACTACTGCTATGGCACATTTCTAGCCAAAATGGACATTAGGACTACAGTTCTTTCTTGAAGAGATGTATGATAGTAAATTAAATTGTACTAGCAGGGTGTGTTTCATTTGTTTTGTGTGTGTGATGCAGAAACTCTTTTCCAGAAGAGACCTGAAACTTCAGAGTTCAACAAGAGGATTCAACAAGTTATACGCATTAGAGCAATGTAGATGAAACTTACTAATGAATCCAATCCCACCAATCTATGAGCATTGCAAAGATTTGAAAGAACATCAGGCATAGATTTCATCTCTATTTTGAATGTAGAGGTTTTTGCCAAAATCTTTGTCTTTTAGACCTACTATCGTAATTTCATGTTTTTGGTAGGTTGACAACTGAGTAGAGATACTTAATATTTTCTTGAAAAGAGTCTGTTCCTTGAGATAATCCTAAATTGCAAGTTGGACTGATGTGAAAGGCAGGGACCATAGTTTGTTAATGTTTCATGAAAAATATATGTTTATGTTCTCGAAAAGTCATTCTAAAATAATTCTATATATTTCTTCAAGAATTTTGAAGACTTCTGTTTCAAGACCAGTTATTTTAAATCTTATGATACTCTTTCAGAAAGTAATATTTAAGTTTTACAAGTAGTAATTTTTTTGAATTTCAGCTGTAGTCTTAAAAAACATTCTTTCACGTAAAAAAACTTTACTTAATTTATTACCTTTCACTTCTGTCCTTCTGTAACGGAGTTTGAAGCGTGCCCAAGTTCTATATCTTCGTGCTAATTATCTTGCCAAAATTAGATAAGGCTGAACCTATCGTTTTTGGATATATTAGCTGTGTGTTAAAGTGTGCCTTGATAACAGCGCAAGTGAATTATATTAACATGGTTTTTGTTTTATAAATGACTCAATATTTAACCTCAAAACTAATTTTGTGTGACCTTCAACTTAGACAAAACTCCTTAATTTTTTCCTTCTATTTGTTTATGCTGCACAATCCGTCTTCAATCCATTCCTTGGGGCTTTGTCAACTGGAATCCAACAAATCCAATTTACGCCTGATTGTCCTAACTGAATATCCTTGTGACTCCTTGATCTGCCCTTGGCAGATGATGACATTAAAAGTGCCAAACTCAAAACCCAATCAACCAGTAATCCTGAAAATTCCTTGGACAAAGGAAGCAGCTGCTTTTCTGGTAAGCTGTTTTGTCTTCCTCTCTCAATGTCAGTGCTCTTCAAGATAGCCTCTTTAGTTTGGATAAAGGATACTTGATAAAATGGTTTACATAATGTCAAATAAGTTTATTTTGTAAATATTTTTGTTAACATATAATTGATATAGTGGTTGTTTGTAATGTTACATTAAATGCAGTAAGGTAATCATTGTTGGATTGCTCTTTTCGTGCTAAGAATGTAAGAACAGAATGAGTGCTTTGGGAATATGAGAAAAGTTAATATTTTAAGTATTTATTTTTGTAGTTTATTAAGCTACAAAACAAAGATTATCTTTTATACTAATAAAATATATATAATAAATAAAATCCACAACAAATGTGAATATTGCTGCTGACTTTATATGTCATGAACTCATTTCCCTCTCTAAAAGCTATTAGTTTTTCATATTACTTGACTCTGTTACATAAATTTGTATATTGAGATTTTATCATCAATTGAATTATGGCAATTAAGGTACTAAAATATAATACTCATTCATTTGAGAATTTTATCAATATTATATCATCAAAAACTGTTTTTGAAACATTTGTTAAAGAAAGTTGCAGAAGAAAAATAAATAGAAGGTATTTTTATTAAAAAAATTTTGAATGTTTTTCGAATGACATAAAGATAATAAATTTCATGTTCGGCAAGATTTGCTGTGCATTAGACTTAAAAATCCATTTTAACACTTGATATAACCAGACTTCATTAAAGAAGTAAAGCAGCGGGTACCAAGTCAATTAATAAACCCAAGATCAATTTTAAATGAATAAATGCTGCATCATAATTGATGAATTCTCATCACTTAACATTGCTCAGGTATGGTAAATTAAATAATCACGAAGAATAATTCTGATGCTTTGATATTTTCCTTTTAAATTCAGAGATATTTAAAAATCAGTAATTTTAATTTGAGATTTAAGAGTACAAGTATGTCCTTATCGGAAGCAAACTTGTAGTGTAGATACGTTCTTTATCCAGTGGGAGTCTTTGTTGAGGCACTGTCTTGTCCTTTCCTTGTCCTGCAATTTACCTGTCGCAGCTTATGTTAAATCTGTATTGAGAGCTATTTTTGGCAGGCTGGCTTTATGTTCTGTGAGATCTAGCACTACTTGGCATAGAAGGAAAGGTTATCACATGCTCTGTACTTCTCTAATGTTCTGTTACCAGTATTTAACAATAAAATGTTGGCATAAGCTTAACTCTGACAATTGTTCTTGTAATATTTGTAATAGTGTTGTGTTGGTTTTCATTCGCTGCTGAAAGCAGTTGTTCATGTGTTGCTTGTCAATGAGAAGACTATAGTGATAAGGAAGTGTAGACAGTGTGTGTGTGTGTGTTGTGCCAACAGAGAGAAGTCGTTATTGCAAAGAAGAATGGTGTATGCTGAAGTGTGTCAAGAATTTATATGTATATCATTTAAGAGCAATTGTTCACAGTTAATTGTTATTTATGCCTTAAAAATGCTTTGAGTACTTTCATTAAAAACGTTTTGTAAATGAAATCAAAATTTTGATATGAATTTGTATTTCTTTTTGAATTCTTTAAAAGTTAATTTTAATTTTCTGAACTGATTTCAACTAGTGCTAGATCCTGAAGAATAATTCCAGCATTGCAATTGTATTACAATAAGAAATTGTCAACAAAATTAAATTGTGCTTATACATGGGAATATCTTGCACAAATCACCAGCAATTAAGAACTTTTCCACATTATAAAATCTCACTAATTATTATTGTCATTCAATATGCACATTAGTAGTCATCAAGCACTTAAATCAGTTTATATCATATTGAAAATTGATCATCTTCAAATTTTGCCTCTGAGTTATTAATATATGGATATTTAAGCATCCTTTTCTTATCATGTATGAATTTGTATTTCAACATTCGCTAAAATAATTGTATGGCTTGATAATTAAATTTTCATGCAGATGGCCATGCTGAATGCTGTGTTATAAATAATATTTCACAGTTTCATGGAAATGATTCTCTCTCAATTGAAAATGTACGAATAGTTAAAGATATAATTCATATATTATAATGTGCTTCATTATTGCTGCCAATCTGGATAATTTGTGCATATTTTTGGTTATTGCTTAAGGGTGAATGCTTCTTGGGGAAAGATAAGTGTTCTTGTTAATTACTTTTTTTGTTTTTTTGTTTTACAAAATAACTTCTGATTTTAAAATTGATATTGAAGTTGCTGGTTATATTTCTCTTTATATTTCAAATTTCTAGATTTATTTAGTAAGCAAAGCTTTCATTTCCATTCGCTTCTGCTTCAATAGCTCTTATTCTTAATTTTTTGTTATCATTGTGCATAATTTACTTACTTCTGCTTTCCCTCCTACAAAAGTTTGATTTTATTGTACTTGAAATATGCTAGCAACTTTTGCAATATGATGACCATTTTTATGTGATATGGAAGAATTCTTTTGAAGTTTTTTAAGTAATTTCACCAAATAAGCGCAAAACACTGAACATCATTTTATTGTGTTTGATGTTGAGTGATGATGATAATAAATTAAACAAATTGAAGTTCTGTTGGGCATTTCACCTTACATATTACAAACATTTAATTTTTGTTCGGATTGAAAGATTTGTAAAACTAAAATTTCTTCAAAGAAAGCATTTTGTCACAAAATTAAAAATCAAGAAAAATATGAAATGTAATGTGATATACAAAATTTGAATTCTTGCAGTGTGTGGTGAAATGCCTAATACTATTTTGACTTTTATTCGGTTCACATGAGTGATAACTAGGAGAATTTTAAAAAACATGGATTGTCAGGGAGTTAGTGCCAGTTTCAAGAGAAAAATACAAAAACTTCAGTTTCTTAATCGTTTGAAAGAAAGAGAGAGAAAGGAAAGAGGATTCCCAGAAATTCAATTGGTTGATCATTGGCAAGAGAGGAAAGAACAGATTCGAGAGATGAAACAAGGGAGAAACCGGGAGCAAGGCAGGGAGCTGGACATGCGCTTGATGGGTTCACAAAAACTTCGTCTTCCTACCATTCGTCTGTGCATCCAGGCAGATTGACGTGATAAGTTGGAAGCTGTATCACCTTGAAAGTACCCAATCCTCTTTTTTGACAAAGCCCTTTCTTTCTCTGGAAGAAAGGTGCCAAATATATTCTCAATATTTTAGAGAACTTTCCGAAATTAGTTCATGCATATGTTGTTTTTAATCTAAGAAGTAGAGATGGAAATTCTCAAATTAAGGATCTTATCAATTTAAAGGATGTTTTAATCTGATCTTCTGATGGTACTTGAGAAAGTTAATTCCTTTCACTGTTGATACTTTTTATGAAAAAATTATGTAAAAATTTTGTATGGGGGTGGGGAGTCTGCATTTGGAGTGTAATCTATTATTTCATTTCTCACAATTAATTTTTCTTCATTTGAGTTTTGTTTATGGGGCTACTACTATAGTATTGATAATCATTGTTAAAAATTTGTTACTAACTGTATTGTTTTATAGATTATGTTTTTCAGTTATTCTTTTCTTCGCTTGGCTTAAAAAAGAATTTAGCTATTTTTGAGGAAGTTATATTGAATGTTTTTATAAAAACAAATTCGTCTTTTTTATTTATTTATTTATTTTCATTCTCAATTATGAAGAAAACTCTTAGTATATATTTCAGTTTGGAGTCTGCTTTTGACCTTGTAAAGATTGAAGATTGATTGATTGATCAACAGTGAGAGGAAACTTTAAATGTTCTCTAGCAAAATTATTTTCAATACAAACAATTGCAATTGAAATATTACAGAAGTTTCTGCCATCTCTCCTTCTTTCACTACAAATTTGCTTATGAGAATTGATTTTCTGCAAAAATATTATTTTATAATTCTTTTAAAGAAGTAACATATTAATTCATGCTTTCAAATCCTTTATTAAGAACATCCTTTGTGGATGTTTTATTGCCTTGAAGTTCTGAAAAAGACCAATTCAACATTGGTTGATAATTGATCTTACTGCTAGAGCCAATAGTATAAAGAGTGAATTTATTCCATTTCGTGAAATAGGTTTTTCATTGTATTTTTTTTGCATTGCAGGAGCCACGTTCGGTACTGGAATTTGTGCTATCAAGCTGACAGCACTTGGCCGGCCTCAGTTGTTGGTAAGTGCAAGTTGATGTAACAGCTCAATTTGATTAAAATTGAATGTGTTAAGACAGTAGTCAGAATTACACTGGTATTTTAAAATTTTGTTGGAACCTGCCCTTTCAAAGTCTCTTCCCCTCTTTTTAAGACACACTCACAAAATTGGATACAGGTCAAGAAAGAGATGAGAGGACTGGGAACACCTTAGCTCTAAAGGATTAGTGGATGAAAGGAATAGGCCTTTAGGCCTAAACCTTAATAGTTTATGATGATAATGATACTTTTTTACTAGTATTCTTTAATGTGAAGAATAGTGCAAAATTTGTACCGTTGGACCATTTAATGTTTTATACGTTTTCATTTGAGCTAGTACTTGCATTTCAGTGAAGTTTTATTTTTCTGTTTATTTAATATTTACTTAGGTTTTCATCATAAATTATTATTTTCTTTACTGCCTGTAGATTTAACAACTTTTTCAGACTGTATTTGGTCTTTATTTTATAGGTAGAGATTTTTGATAAGTTTTACATAAAAATACAGTATGATCGCAATATACTAAAATATGTAATTCATAAATTGCAACCGTTTTGGAAATGATCTTAGAATATTGCAATCATATTCTATTTTTATGTCAAACAGATATTCAAAAAACAAATTTCTGTGTATAAAATAAAGACCGAGTACAGTCGGACAAAGTTATCATCATAAACGAAGTTATTTACTCCTTCATTTATCATCGATATTATATTATGTAATATGATATTATATTATTTTTTGTTTCTGAGAAGGGAACGAACAAATTACTCTAGTGCTTAAGACTTCATGAAATGTATGTATTTTACGCCGTTTCTTTCAGGATCTGTAAAAGACTGTTTCTTGTTATGTTGAGGAAATCTGTATTAATCTTACAGTTGCAACTGTCAGAAGTAATTATGCGAACAAGACAATACTTCTCAGATGTAGTGGGTGGCCAAGGAAGTATTATTTCTCATCATGTGGGTCCTGAAGTACTAGAAAAGAAATTTGAGCAAGCATGCTTACTAAGTGAAGCTCCTGTAAAGAAATTCCTTGATAAAATCACCTATGACAGAGAAGGGTATGTACTTCACACATCATTGTTGATCAACCTACACAGAACCATTCAGTTCTAGTATTAAGAGAAACAGGATGTAAGAACAATGATGATTTTTTAAATGCATATTGTAGTCCATTTTTTGATTTGTATTTTCTTTTTCATCATTAATGATAATAATTTCTCTATTTTTATTCAGTCTTTTTATTTTCTCACGGAGGAAATTGGTTCACAAGATATTGATCAATCAGGAAAATAATTGACTCGGCTGATTTTGAAACTAAATACGTTTGTATAAATCTGGGGTACAATCTGTTTTGAATACTCGAGGTTGAGGTGGAATATTTGAATCTAACAGAAACATTAAATTCAAAAGAATCTTAAAACTGCAAAATAAAAATAAAAAATAAAAATTTATTAAGATGAAGGGATACAAAGATTTAAACCTCTCTGCATTTACTATTTGTTCCATATTCACACTTCTCTCAAAATCATTCCAATTATAGGAATTTCGAAGTACAAGGCATTTAAAAAATCATTATATGTTTTAATACAGATACCTATAAACGGTATATATTTACCTGAAAGTGAAGTCCAAAATGCTTGGTAATGCAAATGGCTACTTCAGTCCACATTCTAGATGTATATTTTAAACCACCACAATTGAGTCTATTTGGATATGACAATTTAAATCAAATAATCTCAATAATCCTTATGTTGCAACATTTCCTAACTTTCTAAACCACACATCCAACAAAATATGTAATTTATTAAATTAATGTGCTAGATTTTACATTCTCTGCAGGACAGTCAATATCTCATAACTTTCCTAATTTAATTTTGATTCACTATTATCCTCCACCCAAGTGAATTAGGTAATATCATTAATCAATTCATGCAATTTAGGGTCCTTGTCTGTCTCTGATGTAAATACTTAAGTGCTGGCCATTCTCTAAATACAAACAAATAGCATTTGATCAGGAGAGTAATTACTTTCCTTTGCACTGTTTTATGTGTTCACGAATAAAATGAAATTCATGGTTCTACAAGCAAGTTTGTAATGGTTCTACATAAATGTTAACTTGTATAACCAATTTCAAAGTAAACGGACCGTAATCTTGTTTTGTGACAAGGCTGTTTTTGTAGTCAGGTGAATTAATTTTCTGGGTTATACAAGTAGTTGTGTTACAAATGGCTTAAGTTTACTTAGAGATGGTTTAATTTTTATTGTACTTTTCTCAGTAAAAAGTTAAATTTAATTGAATTAAGATTTAATCTTCTTTTTCTTTCTTTTTTCTTTAAGGAAAAATTGTTTCTTTTTTTGTTTATAAAATCTGCTTAATGTTTTTCTAGATTATATTATTAATTTAAATTATAAAAATACCTTATATCTGGATAACTTTTATTATTTTTGTGTTGATAGTGTTATCCATTTATTTCCTTGGAGTGGCATTATTGATGAAAATCAACAGCTCAGCGACACTTTTCGCGTACCTGACTTGAAGACTGGCAGAATGGTTCGTCTTATTACTCAACTTACTCCCAAGGAGGAAGAAATGTTCCGGAATATGATTCGGCGCTTGGATAGTTTAGCTCGAGTAAGTGGTGAGAATTTGAAAGTGTAATTGTTAGATCAATGCGAAAGTGACATTTCACCTTAAGGTACCTTATAATATGGGGATATTTTTAATGATGCCTTGTTAGTTTTAAATATTTTTTTCACCTGAAGGGGCCTTGTTTCTCACATTTGTAAAGGCTTGTTCTATGTGGTTTCTGTAAATAATAAAAGTAACAAAATTATTGCAAAGTTATACAAGCATTTTCTAAAATAGATTTTGTTATCTTTGTAATAAATATTTATCAAGCTTGGGTGTGAACAATTTCAAAGTAGCAAAAATTGCTTCTGAATGTAAAAAATGATTTCTTGAAAAAATTCAATTCAACTGAATGATCAACTGAGTTTTTAAGAATGAGTTTAATTGAAACTCTTCTATGTTTCATTCACAAAATGCTGAACGTGAAGTGCTTGCTTCTTTACAGGTTAATGGGTGGTGATATTATCTCTTTCAGACCAGATAATTGTTTTATGAAAGGGCTTGAGATTCATGCATTTAAGGGAATGATTATAAACTGCCTAAGTACACATTCTGATTCATTAAAGCAGTTGGATGATCTTGGAAAGTACTGACCTATGTGTATTCTTCTAGAAATTCTGCACAACCTAAAATCCTTATGTGTATGTGCCAACTTTCTTCAATGAGGAGACTAAAACCACTAGATAATTTTAATGTCGTGCTGGGCAAGGAATACTGATATAAAAATATAAATGTAGTAAAGATTAAAAAAAAATTCATTTATATTTCTCTCCAACATTGTCATTTCCATTTTATTTAGTACACTCTGTTCTGCACTCGTATCTTCCAGTTAAATAAACAGAGATTTATTCTTTTGCAATTTTGAAATGCATATGAATTTCTTTTAATGGGAAAGGAAATAAAATTTTAGAAATTATTTGGTAATTGTGTGACGTATAGTATGCATTTTAACAGTCCATTTTGGTTGTTTTAGATGGCTCAAGATTTGGATGTACGCATAATGATTGATGCTGAGCAGACTTACTTCCAGCCAGCTATCTCTCGAATCACATTGGAATTTATGCGGAAATACAACAAAGAAAAGGTAATGGGCAATTATTCCTTTTTCTCTCGGCTTTATATTCAGTCTTTTTGAAGATTCATTCAGATTTAGTTTCAAATCAGGATATGTACTCGGTTGCAAACACAACAAACATCATGATCATTTCATTACACAAGATTACACATTACATTTCAGGACAAAATTTTAAAGATCATTTAGATTTAGTTACAAATCAGGATATTTACTCGGTTGCAAACACAACTAACATCATAATAATTTAGATAAATATTTTATGATATGAGTAATTGAAAAAACAAAATGTAGAGAATTCAAATCTTTCTATTTGTTTATCGAGGCAAAAAAGATTTTCAGAGTTTAAGCCAAATCAAAAGGGTTCAAGGAATTTTGTTGGATTTAAAAAATAATGCTCTATTGTGTGCTTCCTTTAATGCCTTTTTAGTGAAGTTTAAATGTAGGGTTCATGTAGAAATAGGAAACACTTTCAGGCTTTTTTTAAAGCTAAATAAACATTTACATTGTGTAATGTAGTAAAATATAACCTAGAAATTATCAATGTAAATAAATTGTGTGTATGAAATATTAAACTAGCGGGACTCGTGCGAACATTCCACAGATAGGTTGCGTTTTCAAATAGGCCCAGTGGCATCCATCTGTTAATATTCTATTGCCAAGTTATTATTAACAAACAGAAAGACTTGGACTCATGTGATTAAATTGCAAATATCTTAAAGTCATTTTGTTTTTACATGGATTTGAAGATTTTTTTCATGATTCTGACAAACTGTGCTAAGGAGTAGGAGTGCCAGATGAACTAAACCTCTAAAAAATGTATTAGACAGTTGGAAATGGCTTCAGTTTATATGAAGGCTACTTATTTTTTTCGGTCTGATTGGTCATGAAATGAAAACCATAGTAATAATCAAAAATATCGGTCAGGGAACACGCTAGCTATACACTTTCAGATAGAGAAGGTTCACTTGAACTTCTTTGGTTTATTTCGGGAATGAAAATGCATCCAAGGTTTGGATTACTCTTTTGTTTCTTCACTTTTGAAATGGACCTGTGACTTATCCCTTGTGCAAATTTTGAAGAAAGAAAAAAATATTCTCCTATATTATGGTAGCAATGGAGAAACTTTAAGGTCTATGCATTCACTGTGATTTGTGATGGTCGGACAGCATCTTGGGAATCCAGCTCGCACAGAGTTTGCAATACTGAAGTGTATCACCCACATTGGTATCGAGTGCTGACATAGAAATTTTGGGAAAAGACTCACTCAACAACAGAAATTGTGAACCAATGATTTCTCAAATCACCTGAACTAATCGCTGACGAAGATTGGTTGACCCTTGCTTTTTTCCTTGGCTGCCTGTATCATGGATGTCTGTATGCCCTGCTTTGAAGATCCTGCACCATTGCTATACTTTGCTCCTCATGAAAGTTCGTCAGTACTCTGTCCCTCATGAAATTTTATCAGATTTATTCATTGATGAATTTCAGCTGCATTGCACCCCTCAGCATGAAGAAATCAAATGATTGCATACACTTCAAACTTGGGAGACTATTGTTCTAGGTTTCTTAACATACTCGCTGCACACTCAGATCTGATAACTGAGAAATGACATGATTGACAGGCATTCTAGAGACTGCCAAACTCATTTGTGGCACAGCATTATTGGATTTTCATTGTGGTTTTAAATTTGCGACCAATTGTACCTTGGAAAAAAATAGCCCTTTTATATTAAAGTGTAGTAAAATAAATCATGGCTCCCTATGGAAAAGTTTACTGGTTCTGGGAGTCTAGCCTGTTTTTGAATAATTCACAATCGTGATGTGTTGGGGGATTGTTTTCGAACCTGCTGCCTTCTTCATAGCAATTCATACAAAATTGTAATAAATATATAAATTAATTAATTAATTATTTTCAGGCTGTTGTTTTCAACACTTACCAATGTTACTTGAAAGATACATATAATGAATGTACAACTGATCTGGAACAAGCAAAGAGACAGAATTTCTATTTTGGTGCCAAACTTGTTCGTGGGGCATACTTAGAACAGGTAATAGAATGTTATTAAAATGCTTGTAACTTTAGGGTATTTTTGAGCACTTTTATTTGATTTGCACTGATTACAGTGAAATCTGCAAACATTTAACTTTTGTATATCTAAGACTTGTGAAACTTTGAGTACATAAATAACTCTGATAATATTAAAAAGTTATGTAATTTTTGGAGGTCACTCATGCATCTCCCTTGCAAATGAAGTAAACAGAATTTTATATCATATCTGTAAAGTCCTATTAATAACTTTGCTTAATATACAATGGCATAAAAAGTCTGCAAGAACAAGATGAATTTGGTAAAAGCGTTTTTAAATTTTTTAAGTTTTATATTTTTATTGGGTTAAGTTTGATTAAAGACATTAAATTAAAAATTGATAATTAACATTTCTCTTTAGGAACGTGCACGAGCTGCAGCTTTGGGTTATTCCGATCCTACAAATCCGTCTTTTGAAGCTACGACAGAAATGTACCATCGCACCCTTACTGAATGTTTACGCCGCATCAAAGATCTCAAAGACCATGGAGAAGAGAAAAAGATTGGAATTATGGTTGCCAGTCACAATGAAGATACTGTGAGATTTGCCATTGAAAAGTAAGTATTTACATGATATTCAAGCATGAGTTATCAATAAATGTGTACACTACAATTTACTTGTGTTCCAGAATGAAAGAAATTGGAATATCTCCTGAAGATAAGGTAATTTGTTTTGGGCAGCTTTTGGGTATGTGTGACTACATCACCTTCCCGTTAGGTAAGGTTATGTTTGTCATTCTTAATGTTAATTTTTGGATTGGATATAATACTATTGATTACAAATTGAAATAGATTTTCATGATAATTCATTTCCTTCTATTCTTTAGGGCAGTCAGGTTATTCTGCTTATAAATACATCCCTTATGGTCCAATAAATGAAGTGCTCCCGTATCTTTCTCGGCGTGCCCAAGAAAATCGGGGTATTTTGCAGAAAATCAAAAAAGAAAAGAGCTTGCTTCTTCAAGAACTCAGGCGGCGATTTGTTAGAGGCAAGTTCTTCTACACACCCAAAGGCAATTACGTGCCAGTGTGAGACCTATCGTTGTACTCTTGGTTGGCATATGACTGAAAGAAGGTTGTTAGGCAAGTAGGGATAATGCAAAGAATTCTACTGGAGAAGAATGCTCAAGGCCCTGCTTGTCTGGAAGGATCACGAAGATGACAACTTTCAGTTGAAAACAGATTCTACGTAGTGATGTTTTACTTAATACCAGTATTTCCATCTCTAGGAAATCATGATATCATGACGCTGTATGAGTTTGTTGGTAAAGACTTAAGAGTATTTTGTCTAGTCATCAATCAAAATTGTCTTCAGTGGTTTTTTCTTTTGTTTTTATATATATATATACAAATAGTGATACTGTTGGAACCAGCCTTATTAAAATTATTACAATTTTTTATGCTTTGTAAATTGTTTCTTCATAAATTCAGTTAAAGTTACTTCTTGCATTTCTTATCTATCTTGTGCTTCACATAGTAAGCTGCCTTGATACTTAATTTTTATTAGAAAACTGTTGACAAGATAGTGTCACTATCATGATTTCAGTCATGTCATAAATCCTGTGAAATGTGATGTTGAGTGGACATCTCTATATGCCATAACTCTTATAAATATATAAATACAGCATGCATGTTTTGAGTTGTATGTAGAAACCTTGGTTGTATGAGAAACAAGCAGAAATTGAGAAGTTCATGCATCAGCAGATCAAAGTGGTGTTTGAAAGACAATGAACTGTGTATGAGTGTGAAATGAATGTTATGTTCTCATATATGTTGTATTTTGTGGTATTGTACAACAATCAAATTGTGTGATGAGATTTGTTTTTAGAATTCAGAATTTCAAACATTAGGCAAGCTACTATTTTGAATTCCTAATTATGTGAACTATTTCAAAATACCAGACTAAGTTTATTTATTAGTTAAAATTAATCAACTTAGCAATCTGTGAAGTTCATTTTTGTTGTTGACACTTCTTGGTATGTTATTTTGAACTTTGTCCTTTTATAGTCTCTAAAGGAACTGCAGTGAAGTAAGTTTTTGATTTTAAATACATTGTTCAAAAGACTAATAAATTCTGAAAGTACTTGCAAGTTTCTATTTTATGTATATATTTTATAAAAATCTGGAAGCTATAATTGTGAAATTTTCCTGGAAAGGTTGATGCTCCTGTTGTAGTGAATGTTTCTTACAGTGACTGTGCACTGTCAAATGCCTACTGATACCTTGTAGACTGAAAAGATTAGTTGCATGTTGCCGTATTTCATAATTTTTATTTTGTAATGGTCTCTGCAGTTCAATGTTATTAAATATTTTATCAATTACAATGGATTCCTGAATATTCTTTGTTTCTTCTTAGGTAATATAATTCATTTATAATTATTACTATTGGATACATTTTGTGCCTGAGCAAAATACACAAGAGGCAGAATATTGAATGTTGCATGTTATACTAAATGGCAGAGAAGTATACTAAATAATAAAAATTACTTTGTGTAAAACAATTAGATAGCTGGAAAACATGAAAACAGCAACAGTTCTGTCAGCAACAGTATAGAACATTCACAGATCTAAAACAGTACTTAGGTATATATGGGAAATGTACTTGTGTTTTACAGGGTAGAGGTCTACTACAGTAAGATAAAGAGAATAATTATGAATGTTGAAATAATATTTATGAAAGAATGAAACGAATTGTGGGTGTTCAATGTAGTTTAAATTATTTTGATCCAATGTTATATTTCATTAATGGGTAAAGAGATGTTGCATTGTGGTGTGATTGAATTAAGTAGGTGTGATTGTTTGTGTGGTTAGAAATAGCTGTGCAAGACCTATTGATTTTGTAAAAAATATTTGAAATTGGTTGTTATAGTTGGTCATCTTACTAGATGTGCAAAGGATTTATCAATGAATTCACTTGATTTCAAAACTTTTGTTCAACTGCAACTTATTAAAATTGATAATTTTGCTTTTGTGGAGAGGTTGTAAATTTATATGCAGATAATTTTCTTTAGCAGTTTCTTTTAATATTTTTTGTTTTATAAATTGTATAAAGGATAAAAAGACAACCTCAAGGTCCTTAGACAATAAATATTTTAAAATGAGTATTCAAGAAAAAACTTTTGTGCAATTATTCTTGAAGTTAATTTTTTCTCTTGACATACCACTCCCCCAGTAGAGAATTGTTGCAACTAAAAAAAAAATGGTGATTTTTCAGGAGCTCTTTAAAGGTTTAAAGTTACATTATAAATATGTTTATAAAGTACAAACATCGCAGATAATTGACTGAAATAAGCCTAAAAAAGAAATGACACTATTCTAGTACAAAGGAGTGTAAAATATCACTTTAAATTAATGTAACTCAAAATTCAATATTTTTTAGTTACAACACACTTCTACTGGGGGTGCAATACATTTACATTCTGTCTCCACCTCAAGTCCTTCCTTTTGAACATGCTGGGATGTTGAGTATATATGCTCCTTCTTAGAAAGTCAAAACATAGATTCAAAATGTGAATGGAAATTATTCGACACTATACTCTTTTTAAAGTTGGGGGAATTTTGAAATCTGACAGAAAAGATCCCAGGTATATGTTGCAAAGGTTAATGTTCCCGCGTGCACAGGTGAATGAACAGCTTTGTAATTTCAACAACTTGTGAACTCTCAGAGGGATTCTAAAATTTAACATTGTGTGTTTGTAACTAAAGGAATTCAAAAAAAAAAGATCTTCAAGAATGCGAATTGTTTATTTCTTCTATTGCTCTAGAACATTGATAGTGATTAGAATGTGCATCACATTCAATAAAATCAAATATTAGTAACATCCTAAAATCCCCTTGCATCAAAAACTAGGTTGAGTCGAAAGAACCCTACACTTGTTGCTAAGAGTAAAGCAAATGTATATAACCAATTATTCACAAAGGTTTAAATAAAAAGGTATGTTTACTATCAGGGGATGAAACATGTTTATTGCACAATATTTGATGAATGTTACATTCAAACAAAACATTTAATTATTAGGATATTTACTCAGTTTTTGGAATACTTAGAAGGGCAGAGAGAGAACTTACCTATGCCCTTATATAGATGGATCTCTAATGCATATGACATCATTGTTGAAGAAATGATGCTGCTTTTCATGTAACACTTCAGTTCAAACCTTCATTTGATTACATTAATCCCTCATTTGCATTCCATTTGTTCTGGAGCTTTTCTTCTGGTGGGGTTGAGGACTCCTTTGAGCACCTCCGCTTTGTTAACAAGCATACAAGAAAGTAAATATACCATAATTGTTTGAACCAAGAATACTGCTTGTTACTGGTCACGTAAATTTTATGATGAACATTTTTCACACTTCAAGATCACGGCCACACTGTCAAAAGCCTGCTATTGACAATACTCATTGTAAGTTGACAACAATGTCTTACTACATTCCTTTGTTTATTTAGTCATAAAGATTCCACCTTTATGCACAATAATCCAGCACAGAATTTTAAAACTGTGACTTATTTGAAAGGTCAGTTAGCTGTGTAACACTACTTGTTCCATCATCTTCATCATGAATTGCTCAAATATCTACTGCCGCTTCTGTCAAGACTTCCTCACAACGAAGACATAATTTATCATTGAATTGGGATGTATACTGACGACATCGTTCACACAATTTCCCACTAGTTGGTTCTATTTTTACTTGTAATGCACTTGTACCTTCCATTACTTCTGAATGAGATACTTGCAAAAGTTCATTTAACTCGTTGTGGTCTGCCAGTTCCTAAAATAAGTATGGCATTTCAGAGAAGCGTTTCCAATTAATACAAATTCTTAACACTCAGTAACGTTTACCTTCAAATTTAAAAACTCGTTTCCAGATCCTTCCACCAATGCAGAAAGTTCCAATGTATTACAAGATGACATCTTGTCAATTACTGCTTTAGCCTTTAATGCAGTTTCAACTCTAGACACTGCTTCAGGAAAATGCCAATGTTCAGGTATCTTTGGATGTGTTTTTGAGTAAAAAAAATTTTCTGCAGCTGGAAGTCAAATAAATAAATAAAAATTCAATTAAAATAAAATGTCTGTTAATCATATTTGAGATTTATTCAAAGTAGTAAATATTGCACTTCACATA